>OOFC01014583.1:0-11913 GCA_900323345.1 Pseudochromis fuscus
GGTCGGTCGACTCCATTTTTTCGGAGGGGAAGGCTCTTCCATTCGTCCCCTGCATGGGACTAGTGCGGCCGCTCAGAGTCCCATCTCGCTCCTCATCATTGTGAGTGTTTGCCAGATGGGTTTGAGAGGGTGTGAGCTGAGACTGGGAGGTGGGGCTTTTCTTGGAGAGATCAAGGCCAAAGCTGGGGGAGCAGTTCCTCTCGGGGTGGGCTACCCGCCCGAGCTGGACTGGCAGGGCTGACTGCAAGGACGGGAACACCTGAGAGCCCTGGGCGGAGATGGGAGCATACAACTCCCCAGTATGAATGGCTAGTCGATGGGGAACCAGCTCATCTAGTGGTGGTGCCCGGGGTGCATGGCTATTCAAAATTCCTCCAGGAGGACAGGACTGAATGACAGGAGTAGAAATCCTATATCTGCCACCACTCCCTAAACCCATACTGTTGGGCCCCATCTTTGTGTAGGGCAGAAATGCAGGGCCTGGGCGGGGAGGGTACTTGCCATTTCTTCTCAGCTTCTTTTTGCACAAAGCCACTAAGTCAAGCAGTTGAAGGTAGCTGGCTGCTGCCAGGACAGCCCCTAGATTGGGCTCAGTGGGAGAAGTGGGGTCTGGCTCACTGAGGCGTCCTGTGTAGATGTAGTCCAGAATGACCCTGAAGACCCCTGGACTCACCATCTCGTGGTCGAGGTTGATGAGGTTGTCATGGACCACCAAAGACTTCAAGTAGAGGCTGCTGGCAGCCAGAATGTTCTTGTGAGCTCTGAAGAGGGCGTTCTGCACTACGATGATAACATCACACAGGAAGCCCTTGGTGCGCTGGCTGTTGAGCTGCAGGAGGAGATCCCTAGCATGACTTGGAACTTCCATGGCATCCAGCATTGTCTTCAGTCCGCCACCTGCAACAAGAGATATCTGTAAAACACCATGCACCAGTCAGCATTTCAAGTTGGAAAAAAAAACCTAATTAATGTGTAACTTCCTGCACTGCTATAAAAAGTACTGATGCATTTTATATAAGGAATCTGTGAAAGTTATGATTTACACACCAGACTGTATAAAAATGTGTTTGCGTTTCTTTTAAAACACATTTAAATTAAATGCTTTTAATGTAAACCCATAATTACAGTTTTACTATTTAATTTCATTGCCTTGTTTCATGAGTTTAATATTTGCATAATGATAATTTAATTCATAGATTCCACTTGATCAAACATGTACAGGCTGCACAACTGAGGCATGGGAAGTGCACACGAGGGCCACTCAGTAAAAGTGAACTTTTGCAAAAGGTGAGCGGTTGCAATGTTTTTCTCATTATCAGAAATTCAACTCTTTGCATTCACTTCCTCTGCAGCGAGCAGAAAGAGCTCGAGTTCGAGAACCACAGATATATATTTTGTAATTGCTGGCTTCCTGATAAAGTATTCCAGAAGTGCTGTGCAGAGTTTTAAACAAAGCAAGGAATGAATGTTTCACAAGTATGATGAACAGCAGGTATAAAGCTGCGGGGGAAGGACACATCCAAAAAAAGATAGGTCTTTTCAGCTCGCCTTTCTGCCCAGTCATATAAGGAACACGGAGCACGCAGCATGTAAATCAACATTAGAGGATTCAATACTTTACGTTGAGATGGGCTAAAGGGAATCCACTGCACACACACACACACACACACACACACACACACACACAACACACACACACAGCCATACACACTCAAATATCAACACTAATTGTTCCATCAAGCCTAAAATAAACTATATCAGCTGCACGCATGTATTGTTCAATCAGTGGCATCTGAGGATAGTTTACTTACAAGATTAAACGTCTCAAACTGTCCCTAAGGGCTTAGTCTCACTGATGGGAAACAAGCAACTAAATAAATATCATGTCATCTGTCTGATCACGGTCTTCCTGACACCAGCTCATTCACTTCTTGTTTATGTCATTCAGTGTACACGCTCAGCATGAGAATAGGGAACTATGAATTTTTTAGAAAAACTTGACAAATGAGTTACGAAGGAGCTCTGATGAATCCTCAACGAAATCTTCTGTGTCCATTTTCCTCTCACAACTTTCCACTGATAAAACTGTTTATGCCTAAAACTTAAGGTCACTTAAAAGTTCAACGTTGGTTGTGAAATTGCATATTCAACATCGGGCCTGTCATCAGCCTTATCATGTGGCGAATAGTCACCAATATGTAAGAAAAATTTATCTTTGGTATCTGATTTTATTTATCTTATCTACACATATGGCTTGTGTGCCGTTTATTACTTGTTATCTGATCATAAATATTAAAGAAAAAAAAGATATGTATAGCAAGTTTGGATGGGCTTACGCTCCATCATGTCCCCAGTTGTCATCTAAAGTGTTTCCACCTCTGGTTTCTTTTTCTGTCTGGCTCTGATTACTCAACGCTCACATTTTGCTATAAATTTTAACGCCGGTCGGATCAAACGTGTTTAGAACAAAGTGTGATTTGAGGAATAGGCCAAAGTATTTTCCACAACTTGCTGAACTTCTCCAGAGTCTCCACTGCGTTCAGCTTACAGTAACCGCTCACGGTGCAGAGCCTGGTGACACATTGTGCACTCACACAGACACAATCAGTGTACGTTCTTGCCTGTGTGCGGTTTACAGCGTCGCATCAGGCGACACAGTCAGGTTGCATCACCAAGCTGAGCAGAAAATGAAGTATAGCCTGATTTATGATGACACTTTTTTTATTACAGAGCACATAATGCATATTAATGCATATTCTAAAAAATATTTTGTGATGCATGAAAAAATCTACAAAATACACATGGCAACATATCTGTACACCTGCTGTGGTTACAACAAACTGTTCTGCTGAAGTGATAACAAACGTCACGCGGCTGCTGGTTTCCCATCAACAATGTAAGAATCTTTTTTTTTTATTTGCAGATCTGTCGTTTTAATGGCTGTGACCTGCCTTTTAAAATATCTGAACTCGCTGACAAAAATCACACAGCGCAGTAAAAACATGTATTATAAAACTCTTGATCTTGAGTGCATGTTTAAGCTCACTGCATCCTGTTAGGAAATTATCTATGATCGCACTGATATTTGATCAGAGAGCACATCTTAAAGCAAAGCTGCAACATATAACACTCCTGTAAACACATTCAAAGTCTGCTTGTTTTGTTGGTTTGTTATGTTAAACATGTTAAATTCAATTATTCCTCTAGGTTGCACACACAGCATGAGAGAAGCTCCCTCTGGGATGCATGTCTGTTTTCATCTGATAGCCTGCTTTTTAATGAGCCGTCAACATGCTGAGGAAACTCTGATGATGGTGAAGTAGTTTACGGTGATGGCACTCGGTAATTTGCAATAGATTAATATTCATTGTGCCAGTGTTTTGTCTGTTTTGTCACTTTTGTGGTTTGGGGGTGAAGCAAAGGACTAAACTTCCTACCTCTACATTCAGCCTCAGTCACATAAACACCCCAGACATCTGCTTAAAACATTGTGTTGACATTTTATTTTTCTTTCATTTCAATTTGCTACTCATGCTCATGTAGCCTTGTTTATTTTAGAACCCATTTGACCATGTTCAATTTACGAGGCACCGCTGGAGCACAAGTCAGTGTAAATTTGCCATAAGATTTTTAGTTGTTTTTACCGTAGTTTTATATTACTTTAATCCAATTTATTTTGTCATGTTTGTGCCTCACGAGTTTACATTTAAGTTTGAAAAAGAACTACATTAACTCCATGAGTTGTTGCACTCATGAGAGGTTTTTAAAGTTTAGTCAGGTCAGCAAACATTGTGGAGAGTCAGAGTTTCCTGTTTGCTGTAATGACGCATCTGCAATTTATCACTCATTTTTAAAATACTGATGCATGATGGATGCATGGTAACTAACTTAACCAAGTTTATTTAAACAAAATAATCACAGAAAAATTGCATGATAATAATCAACACAATCTGTTCAAATATTAACGGGGTAAACTGTCATTTTTTTTTTTTTAGATTTGAATCATTTATCATTATTAAAATATTAAAGCAAGGTTCAGCTCTGATGATCGTCAGACTGTAGATTTATTTGTAAATTAAAAACATGGTTTATAAAGTCTATTTGCATGTGTGACGGTTAAAAAGAAGTTTGAAGTTCAGGATTCGCTTTAAAGTCACTGTCTAATATGTGCGCACTTTACGCATCGTTTCCCAAGCAAAGCAAAGAAGTTGTGAGCTGACTGTGTCGCCGAGAGGACCTGCAGTCTCTGTTTTACTCTTCACATATTGTGCAGTAAACCGAATCACGAGTGAAATATCTCTCTGAGCTGCAGCACTTCATCCATCCTTCACCTTTTTCTTTATCTCCACCAGAAAGAAAAAAAAAACTTTAAATCACCTCCAGAAACAGGCCGTTTTCAGCTCATTGCACTTTGAGGTGTATCACACAGCTGTTTCTTATACCAACTCTTTCCGTTTCAGACCTGTCAACAGCACCGAGAAGCATCTGTTTTGCGCAGCTATATATGTGTATATAAAAAAATCTCGGCTTGTACAGAGGAAATCAGACGTTCAAACACTGAAAATCTCACCAAATCTTCATCTAACATTCAGTACTGACATTATTACGCACAGTAATAGACCTGTTTTATAATGTCCAGTAGGGACTTTATGATTTGCAGTAGCTTCCTTATTAAATTTATTACGGGATTAGGCTACTGAATAAGCTGAAGTTCCTTTAAAACGAATCACAATTTAACAACAAAAAAAATGATATTTAAAAAAAACGACTTCACACATTGAACCAAACTTTCCTTGTTTCAAACAATTTAGATAATTTTTCTGATTTTTGGAGCATCTAAAATCGCTATAACATCTGTCTGATCCTTGCATTTTTATTTATTTTTTTTTTACAAAATGTTTGCTCTGTGTATAGCCTAATTGAATATTTTAAAGAGAAACAGACTAGATGTTGCAATCGACTGGGATTAAATGCGTAATTAAGAATTAGCGGAGTAAAAAAATACGGGATGTAAAACAACTTCTACAAATTTTTCAAAATGTAAAAAAAACCAAACTTGTCTTCTTACGTCACACTCTCTGCAGTTCGAGGTATAAAACTCTAAATGTCATCCTTCCCCTCTTCTTACTTTAGTGCCTGTATATCAGCTCTTACCTGCATGCCCGATGTCTTCTGCCATCCGATCTAAGTCTCCCTTAATGATCATCTCAGCAGTCTCTAGGAGTCATATCTGACGTTTCAGCTTTGAACTGCCAGCCTCCAAAAAACCATGCCAGTTTTCCGAGCGCGTCTGCCAGCTCTTTTTTTATGATTATTAATTGATATGAATTTCTTCTCGCTCCTTAGGTCCGTCCTCCCACCCACTTTCCTCCCTCTCCCTCTGTCTCTCTGTCTCTCTGCCCCTCCTCTCCCCTCTTTCTCATCCCCTCCTATAAAAAAAATACGTGCTTAGACCAGCATCATTTTCCTCCTATTTTTTTTCTAGTAATTTCCTTAGCTATTTTGAGTCGGAGCAATAACGCGCACCGGGATGATAATGGAGCCTCTATGCGCCTTAAGTGTTTTAGCGCCCCGTGTGATGTCAGTCTATAATAAAACTAAAAGGTAAAATTGAGGGCAGGAACTTCATGTGACCCCGACTTGAACTTCGCAACACATCGTCTTAAAGAGACAGGCAGCTATTGTATACATACGTATGTATGTTGCGTACTTTTGACCAGTCCAACTTTGGACAGCAGTTAAATAACTTTTATTCAGTAAATAGTTCTACTTCAAGGAATCAGAGTCAAGCTCCACAATATTTAATTTTATTTTGGCCTTGAACTCTAAATGAAATCAAATGTTTTCACAATTTGTGTTTGTTTTTTATGTGTGATTGAGGAAATCAATTTATCAGTATTGTAAGTTAATCAAATAAAAGTGTATTTCCTAACTCCCTGCAGACCTCCCTCTGAGAAAATCTGCCAGAAAATGAGCCATGAAAAGACCAATTAGCTGGAGGGGAAAACTAAAAGGAGGTCTAATCAACCACTTTAAACCTCCCTCTGTGTGTCTCAGGTGAAACACCTGTTGTACAGTCAGAGCCCTCAGCCATCACCTGCAACTGAGGCTGATCTGAAGAGCATTTCTAAATGTATACTGCACAGAAAAATCCCCTGAACACTGGCAACCAAATCAAATGAGGGCTTTTCTTGGTAACATTTAAATATAACTTTAAAAACTTGTCAAGACTTCCTCCACATGAGCTTGCTCTCACACTGTTCTTATGACAAATAATGAAAACGCAACTGTGCCATCACGTTAAGCACGGTATGGATACTGAAACTGTTTTCATAATCATGATAAAATAAAAAAAAAAGTTTTGCATTTTCTGTATTAGACCTTTGTAGATATCTCATTCAGGATCAAACAAATTAGTAAAACATTTTATTTGATGTGACTTTTAAAGATTGTAAGCTGTTTTCTAACTTTACGCATGACGTGCTGAAACACGTTCAGTGTGTCGGATGATTTATGTCATATGTACACACACAGCAATATCAAAAACTGAAAAGTGTGCATCAGATGAGCTTGAGGCCGGACATGCCCATGTCTTGCAGATGGGTTGTCAGTGCGTACTGCATCCATTCGCTCAAAAGACCTTAAGCAATCTGTAACAATTGGATAAACTCATCACAGTTGTCCCCTAAAACCTGCTCTTTCTAACACAATATATGGTCACACGTCTGCCTGGATGCCATCCCTGCTTCTCTGCCGTATCCCAGTCTTACCTCGGACTCATGTCTGGTGCTCTGGCCGTATGTCTTCTCTCCTTTTCGGCATTCCCTCATTAAGATCTCCGCAGTTCCCTCCAAGTCCAGCTCTCTCTCAAAACGTCTCTTCCGCGTAATTTTTCTGGAGTACTCTCTCTCCCGGTTTTCCCCTCTTTCGCCCTCTTCCACACACTGAATTTCACACGTGTTAACAAGACTATCTGACACTTCAGACTGTGTTGAGGTCCGGTCGGACCAGAACCTGCCGGCTGAGACTTTACGCGCACAGCGACACCCAATGGCAGAGAGTGCCACAGGCGTGCTCAACGATGCGCAGCGATGTGGGGGCAACATGAAAAAGCAGGAAAGCGATGACATCTGATTTGTGAGCATTACATGAAAAACACACGATGACGCTTAAACCATCTTTATTGACGAGTCACACAAAAAGGCAAAATAACATAATTTATGGCGCATTTTCATCTGTCAGTATCTATGTGAATGTAATATTAAACCATAATTATCTATGAATCAACATGTAAACAGAGCTTTTATGTTGTAGTGAGTTGAGTTACATGTTCAGAGTACAATATTTTACTCAGAAATGTTGTGTAAGAGTAGGAAGTAGGAGTTGCAAAATGTAGTAAATTACACAAAATATTCATGGAAATGTACTTGAACATGGGGCAACAATTACTAAAGACTTTATTGTTGTATAAACTAAATTAAAGAAATCATTTGCAAAACATGTCTAGAAAAGTGCTGTGTATCTACTGCTGATCAGCCTCAGTCTCCCTGACAGATTACACTTTGATTCTGTCTTTACACTGTAGTTACCAGGAGTCATAAACTTTCTACAAACATTAATTCTAAGTCGTGTTTAACCTGCTACATTTGGATGGATTATGCCTGTCAGGCCTCCAACTCCAGTTTTTCCACAGCCTTCAAACACAGAGGTGTTTGAGAGACCGCAGATTGAGACTAATTATTTTACCACCACTGTGACACAGACAGCTGATGTGATCCAGTGAAACACTTACCAGACTGAGGCCTATTTATGTTTTGTTGTGATCACAACAGCAGCTGACAATCTCATACGGCATGCAGGGTCTCAAATCATCCAAGTACAAGGTGTTGCTGTTTCATTGAAATGGTCTGATCCACCCCAAGACCCTGCTGAAGTGGAGTAAGGTATTGTCTCTCACTTCCATGTTCCCTTGATGAACTAACGATAACCTCACAGGCAGAGGTAGGCAGAGTTGTGCAGGAGAATAGATATCTCCTATCAAGGATGTGACAGAGTGTTTCAATTCATGGTCCAAAATAGTTTCCACCGAAGGAAACACATAGCAATATCATATGCTCGTCAGGTTGGTTTTGTATTTTGCGTAGGTGGATTTGATTCTGTTTTAATTCATGGAAAACACTATCGTTATTGCTGGTGGTGTTATTTAACATCTACGATTTGGGAATGGACACTGTGCTTTTTACATTAATATGATAATTATCTTTCTTGGTTTTAAATATTAAATGTGAATAATTTCATTAAATATGACAAGTCATACATATGTAGGATTTAAGTTGATTTAGAAATTCTCTGTAACGAAATGCATTTCATCAGGACTCTGAGTGTGACACAGAACAAGAACCACATTAATCAACTAGAAAGCACTCAGAGAATGCAAACCCCCACCCAGACATAATCCATGAGTAATCTCCACCAAACTGTCTCAAATTGTAAACACTGTCATCTTCTATGTTTGTGCAGATTTTCAAAAACATCTATTAAGATCTGACAAAGTTATGTTTTTTTTAGAGATTTTCTAGGATTTCGGGACAGGACCCAATTCTTTGAGCTTAACCAAAAAGTAATCATTTGTGCAATATGTAACTTTTTCGATGTAAATGGCAGTAAATACTATATGTACCCACAATAACCTCACAATCAATAAATAACACAGGCAGAAATTGATTAGGTTCTGTTGGTCAGTACCTTTTACTCCGGTTTACTTTCTTTCTGAGGCCAAAGGTCAAGGGTCAAAGCCTAGATTTTAAGTTTACAGAAGCATCATAACTAACAAACACGTGTTTTTGACACGTGTTGCTCAGAGCACCATCACACCACATAATGACATGAACCAGTCGAGCATGATGGCTCCTTTTGCTCATAGGACCAGAAACACTGATATGTGGTGTGATAGTGATCATGACAGCACAGATAGGACTGAGCACAAATATGACCGACAGTGACATCTGAGATAAGGAAAGAGTCACAACATATTAGCAAGGCACAAGGAAAAAGGCCCAAAAACACAGCTTTTTTATGTGTGTTGTATGTGTGTTTTATTTCTTCTGGTTTGTGTGTCTCTGGGCACAGCCATTGTCTTCCCAGACGGACCTTATCTCATGAATCAATCAGCCTCCTGAGGCCTGCGCTGGACATTAAACTCCAGCCTGTCAAAACACAATTTAGCATACCCCAATCTGGACCTGAAGTGCTGAACTTTTAATGAACTGAAAAAGCCTCCAAATTGCTGGTTGTACGCAATGATTCAATTAAAGCCGCGAGCGCCGAGCCCCAAACGCAGCCCAGGGAGCCCATCCCAAAAGCCTGTGCACTTTCCCAAAGACCGACGCTCGGTCGGGAACCAGAGCTGGAGATAAGGCAGGCTGAACGGCTAAATCCCTTAACAGTCTGCTGTCACCCACTAAATCACACACCTTTCCCACCACTTCTCCAAGTGTGAGCACTGCCGGTTTTACATGTGACATATATCTTCCCGGAGCTCGGTGGATATGGAAACACAATGTGGGCTTGAACAGGCCGAAAGGCTGCAGCCAACTTTTTCAGACAACTGTGATCGGATATGTTGCAGGGTCACCGTGTCTCTAAGCCCCAAACCACCTCGTTTCAATTTTGAGTGACGAACGCTGCAGTCGCATTATTATTGCTCCATTTCTGTCTGCCAGCGGAGACAAAGCAGGACTGAACAATACGCAGGACAGTCTGAGAGTCATTTTGACACCTTGAAACAGACTATCTGAGAACACCAGGCACTTTTACTCTCTCTTCCTTCTTTATTTTTCATCAATCATCCCTCTCTACTTTCTTTCTCTCCTTCTTTCCTTTCAGTGGACATGGCCACACATATCTCCAGATGCTTGCTGTGACCGCCCCACCATAGCAGACACACACCCCTCCAGCTTCAGATTCCCTTCACCACCAAAAATTGAACGGTAGGCTCAACATTTACACACAGACCTCTCTTAATTCATTGTAATGAGCAGTTTTCAGACAGCTTTAGTGCATAGGCGTGCAAGGCATGACATTTGGATGAGCAGAGTTGTTGTGTGCGTTTGGTCGCTATTTTAGTTTGCCCGTCTGCTGGTGATGGGCAATTATCATGCCATGATTAGTGCCAAATAAGAAACACTTTTTTTTTTCCACAAATGGAGTGAATCCATATCAAACAGTTTCTGGTTTAAGGACACAAATTGTATCATGTTTTATTACCCAAATAGTTGTGGTTGTCTGTCATTCATTGGGGTGTGATATGAGTTTGTTTCAGGTTTGACGCTGTTGTATCAGCCATTGTTTTGAAGGCCAAAAATTGGCTTTTTAGCTTAGCAATGGGTCATGAAGACGTAAGCACAGTACTGATACAAAGCCTATTAAGTCCGATACTCACTTTCCTTTGAGCCGTGGTGGGTCTCGACAATCTGGTGCTTTAGCAGTTAAACGCACTGCTGTGTTCACCACTTAGTTGCCAACTGTTTCTACTATTTGGTGCTGAGCAGGCATACAGCTGGTTTACAGAGGCTTTAGCTGAAAATAGCTCCCTCCTTTGTCCAAAAATGTTGCTGATGAGGGGAGTGAACCAGAGCAGCAAGGTTGTGGACAGGAATATCAAAATAACGAGCTGAATGATGCTGAAATGCTCTGAAAAGCTGATGAAGTGCAGTCAGGTGTATTGCTACCAGCATTTCACATTTGCTGCTGTAAGTGTTTTGGCACTGATTGTTGGGTATCAGTAAAAATGTGTGTATCTGCATGTATGTAAGTGTGTTTGTGTGCAGGCCAGTCCAATGGGCGTCTGTGCAGCACATGGCTGTCCGATGCATGGTCTCTGCTCCCTGGTCTCTACTCATTAGCCTCACACAATGCAACCATTCCCCTCCTCCTCCTCCTCCTCCTCCTCCGCTGCCTCTCCACCTTCCCCTCGCAGCACACACAAGGGGAAGAGCGAACCTTTTGTTTTTTCGTGACCAACCTGCGCCCTGTTCCAGCCCTCCTCCTCCTCCTCCTCCTCCTCCTTTTCTCTCCTTCTCCTCTCCACTGACTAAATCTCTTTTCCGGCTTGATACTGCTGAAAACCATATGGTGTGTGACATCATCAGGGCAGGAAGCAGGGAGAAGGGAATGATAGAGCAGGGGAGAGATTGGCTTGCCAGGTCTCTGTGCAGTGATGTCAGCAGAAAAGCACTCTGGGAGGCCCGTTGGGGGGTGAAAGCAGAGCAGGTTGGATTTTTTTTTTTTTTTTAGATTTCATTCCCACCTGGATAATCAGACGCTGAAGGAAGGAAAGTCGAGAGGAAGCACACACCTTGAAGGGAATCTTGATGTAATTTGTTAACATTTCAGGTCACGGACTGTTGGCGCGGTGAGCCTATTACATATTTCTGTGCAGGTGGTCAATCTGAGGGATTTTTAGATAGTTACATGCAATGTTTTAGATGTGTTGGTCTCATCCCGTGATGCTAAAAACTTCTGCAGATCATCTGTCTACCTCTTCCTTTTAGTCGCTGGCAGTCCCAATCTGCTCACCAGGCTTTATGTCTGTCAACCTCCCTCCCTCCTCCTTTTGTTCTCTGGGTGAACTCTCCAGCTTTGTTGTGAGATCCTGGTCTCCATACCATCACTGCCGACCCATCCAGCTCTCTATCAACACACACGCAGATACACATAAACACTCAGTTAGACACTCACACAGTCAGCATCTCTCTCTTTCGCACACAAACACACATGCACCAAAATACCCTTTTCCCCCCTCTGATTAATGGCAGAGCTGGGGAGTGTGCCAGGCAGAGAGGAGAGGAGAGGAGAGGAGAGGAGAGGAGAGGAGAGGAGAGAGGATTAATTAAGATGAATATACAAAATCAG
>OOFC01014583.1:12178-37592 GCA_900323345.1 Pseudochromis fuscus
ACAGAGCTGACCTAATATTGCAAGTATTGTCAGGCAGCACCTAGATAAACAGAAGAGGGCAGGAGATGTTCCTCAAAGGTTTTTGAAAGTGGTACAAAGCTTCATATTTCCAAAAACACCCGGGCCTGTTAACGTTTGTTTTACTATCCGACACTGGGGATGTGATTTGGTTTCATGTTGCATCAAAATCTGTTTTCACTGAGGTGAAAAACTTACTTGTTTGGTGCCACATTAAACTCCTTTTTTGCAATGATAGCATTTTATTTGTTTGGGTTTTTTCCAGTATTGCACTGTACTTTTTATATACAAAATACTGCATGAAACTTTATGACACATTTATTTTAACTTTTTTTTTTTACTTTGGACACTTTTAGATTCTTCAGGCTAACATTAAAAACTCTTTTTCACACCAGAGTCTACCATACTAAACATGTGGTTTCTGTCTATGTAGCTGAAGTTGTCATAATCCCACATACAAGCAAAACATATGTAAATTAGATTACAAGCCCTTTCTTGTGAGACAAAAAAAAAACTGATCAGGACTCCCCTCCCTTCTTCACTAAAGATCCAGGCTCATCAAAATCAAGATCACTGAAATATATTCTGGTTGATTTGTTAAAGTTTAGATGATTTCTTCATGTTGAAGCCATGTGCTTTGTCCGCCCCTTAACATTCAGGCACCCATCTGTCCATCCATCGTCTACCTCCACTTATCCAGCATAAGGTCACAGAGAGCTGGAGTCTGTCCCAACTGGCAATGGATGAGAGTCAGGGTACACTAATGACCCATTGTAGTCACACAACCTTTCAGTCAGTCAGTCATTTACTATACCTGCTTCTCCACACTTGGGTCGCAGGGGTCTGCTGGAGCTTATCCCAGCTGTCATCGGGCAGGAGGCGGGTCCACCCTGGACAGGTTGCCAGTCTATCACAGACAACCTTTCATCTTTTTTCTTTTTTTCATCTAAGCAGAGAGTGGCAACTGGTGACTGCTGCATTTTCTGCATTAAGTTTTATAGTAAATAATAATCTGCAGTAAAATGGACTTTTCAGACGGTTCATATTGGCAGGTTGTAGATCAGAATCTACAGTAGATGCTGACCAGTGTCATCATGGGAGTGTGTGAGCAACACTCAACTCTGTCACCCGCCTATTACTCTGTCGCAGTGGTAATATCCATCCACACTGCAACTGGATTTTGGGTATGAAAAGGAAATTAATGGAAAGTTTGTTTCACTTACTTTTAATGTTCAAAGTTGCTGAGACCAGGTCTGCTAATTCTGTTCTGATAACTTTCTTCCATCATCCACTGAGGATGGAAAGAGAAGTGACAAACAGATGAACCTGAAAGGTTGTTTGCTTTACACTTGTTTCTCTGAGGTAATCTGGTCAAAAGCATTTCCAAATAACCAACACAGAAGTGGAAAGTTCTATGAATACTAAAGATGGTGTGAATTTCCCTGAATGGAGGAGGTGTCTACAGAAGACTCGCCCTTTGAATTTGAGATAAGCTTATCTGCTGCAAACTTCCTGCTAAGTGTCATGCATTAACTTATGGCTTCGCTGTTAGCCTGACTCAACATGATGATGTTTGGGTCTGCCTGTGTGTGACTGAACTCAGAGTGTGATCTGCTCACCCCCTCTGCCCTGCAGTCCTGGGTTAGTGTGTGTTTGAGGCCTATTCTCTCTCTCTCTTCTCCCCCACTACTCAGTGTTTTATGGGCTGTGTGCTGCGGTGCAGTGACCTCCTCCTCACCCCGGTGCCACCCAGCCGGTGCAGGATTCAGGCGCGCATGGCCCCTGCCAAAACCCCATAGCGCCACATCTGCAATCCATAAACGCCAGCCACTCTCGCTCTCCTACTCCCTCGCCCACACCGCCTCAGACTCTCACACTCCTCCATTTCACTCTCTCCCTCTCTCTCTCGCTTTCTCACCCACTAACGTTTTATTTTAATTTCCAAATTCTATGCATCACCCCCTTTTTTTTTTTTTTTTTTTTTACATTCCTTTGACTGCGTCCTCCCACTACTTCTGGTTATATTCATACTGAACATCAACTAGCTCTTCCCTTATCTTTCATTCTCTCACTGCCCCTTTTCTCTCCTTCCGTTTCTTTATCCACATCCAACGGAAAAATCTCTCACCCATTATATCTTCAGTGAGAGCCAACTAACTGTGGTGGCAGTGAACTGGGAACCACAAGACATTCCTGATCCAAACAGCACTAAGTCACCAGCGTTCACGTCTTCTGACGGCGGCCTGTGCCAAACACACACTTCACTTATGGGCTGGAGTCAGTCTTACCACGTCGCAGTTGGTCCCCAAACAGCTAAATGTTTATCTGTTTCAAATTGATAGTGTCAGGGAAAAATGTAGTGTACGCATCTATATTCAGATCCATTTTTGTATGTGTTACTGTAAGAGCGTCCTCCATCATGGGGCTGCTGAAATCCCCCCCCCTCCTCATGAACTGTTGGCCTGCAGAGCACACCCCTCCCCTCAGCCTCAACAAGATGTGTTCAACACATCACTGTTACTGTGCCCTTGCGTTAATACAAGTTTTTTTTTTAAACAGCAAAGTAGGAAATAAATTGAGTGTTACCACAAAACTGTCCAGAGCTCCCAGCTTGCCCCCCATGGGCAATGGAGACATTTGTCTTTCTCGATTGTATTATCTTTTTTTCTTCAGCTTTTTCCCCCTGTAATCAAATAAAAATGCACAGAGTGAACTTTTGCTCCCCTCCTTTTCTTGGATCATGTTCTCCTCTCCATCCCAAAGTGTTCACCTTCTGGTTTCCCAGACATATTGGCATGCCTCTGTGGTGCAGTCCCAACAGAGTCCATGGATGAATCATGTTGCTGCAGGCATGCAAAGGGCTCAGTTTTTATGATAAATATTGCAATTCATAAATCAGTGTTTTCCTAAGCAAGAAAGTATGTGGCAGGGAAGGACGCAAAAGTGCAGCTTCAGTTTCAAAACAACAGAGAGGTTCTGATCTGAGTGTGTGCATGTGTGTGTATATCTATGTGTGTGTGTGTTGACCAGAGCTGAACAGAAGGCTACAGGTCAGGGCAAGACCACCATGGAGAGAGAAAGAAATGTGTCTGTGTCATGCTGGTAGGAGGCAAAGTGTTACCAGTACTTATATTTTTAGATGTTCATACAATGTTAGGCCTTTCACGGTAGTAAATTACGGCAGAGAATTATGGTGCTTGGGAAAACGTAGCAAGTGTCTGTTTGGAAAATAATATTGGCAGTGTGACACATTTTAAAATAGTTTTAACTGAATAAGAAATCTTTAGTTTTGCACCATTGTTGTTTGTGTGTTGAATTCATTCCAAGACTTGTGATTATTTAAGTCATTGCAGCCTGTTTTTTAGTCCACTAAGGCACATTTGTGATAAAAGATTATATAAATAATACAGTTGACAGCTGCTATTTGTCCAAGTCTCAAAGAGTATTTCACTGAGTGACTGCAGACCAGAATCTTAACTTTAAAGCACAACGTGGGAGTTCTCTTTTCCATGATTGCACTTCCTCAAATATCACAGTCGTTATCTGTATAATGATTTTGTTCTAGTTCTTACATCTTAATGTGGCTGCAGGCATTCAGCCACACATGCATCACTTCAAAGAGCTGGTAGTGTAACGAGCTTGATACATGACTAATGTGAAAATTATGAGTGACCCGCTGGTTGTCGTGGTAACAGCACTCAGATTTGTTTGATCACGAGGTACTCGACACGCACAGACTTTGATTTAGTGGTGCTCAATCAAATATTTCTGACCTTTCAAACAAAAGGTAAGAGCTGTTCATCAAAACAGTGAGGGAGGTTTATTTATGCTTCATTAGCTCCATCTAGTGGTCAAAATAAGCATCAGCAGCAAAAAGACATTTCAAGATAACATTTCAATAGGAGATACTTTGGATGAAAATAATTTTATTTTGGACACATCACACTTTTTGAAAGTGTCACATGACCACACTGATGTTACATATTTCTGTAAACACATGCCCTGTGTCTGTCTTGCATTGCTACTCCATGTCCAAGTCATCCATTTCCACTGTGACCTCTCTTTTGAACCAGGGTAAAGACGAGGGGACGTAGGGGTCGTATGTCCAGTGAGGATACACTCTCTTGTACAAATTCATCAGGACAGTGTCTTGAGAGCGCAGCTGATTATCGAACACACACTTCATGTGTCCATGTGTTCCTGGAAAAATCAAATATGGCGGTCAGGATTTACAGGACATAGACTTTGCTTTAAAAAGCTGCTGAGTTGTGTTGTCACATTTTCTCACCTAAAGCCTCCTTGATGTGGCCTCGTCGACCCCATTTCGTTCGCAGCTCCACCGGCTTGAACCACAAGATATCATCTGTCACAGAGGGAAAGAAAAAACCATTAAAATCACAGAAGCTGCACATTAGTGAGTACAGTATGAGAACATCTTCTCACCTCTGTTGAAGAACATGTAGCGGACAACCGCAGAACGCCGGTTAATCTTGAACGGGTGTCCGCTCAGTACGATCCTCTTCAGCACGACACGCTGAGGGTCACAACTGAGCAGACTGCCTGTAGCCACCAGATCCTGGATACCTAGAAAAGACAGCAGAAAAAAAAAGAGCTCAAATACCAGTCCAGAATCAACTTAAGTGGATAATTAAATTAGACAATTAAACCAACAACAGGATGAACGGTCAAAGGTTTAACTCGAGGGCAGCCAGAACTAATTAAATCCGCTTATGTCTAAGTATCAACAGGATTTTTCATCTCACCATCATTCCTTTGTTTGAAGAGCAGGACTCCTGCAGGGTTGAAGGTGATGGGAGCGTACACCGACACCACAGTGGGGGCATCAGGCCTGAGGAAGCGCTCCATCTTGTGCTTGTCAGCTACAGAACAGCAGAGGTAAATGCTCGGTGATGTAAATACTACTGTACACCAGGAGATAAATCTGCTCCTTTCACTATTACTAGTGGAAGGGACTGGATGCTGCTTTGGTGCACGAAAGCTGTGTACCATTTTAGTCAGGTCATTTACTGTATGTACTCAGAAGATTTATAAAACAGATTCATTTAGAGAAGATGAAGGGTTGTACATCAGGATGTGTTTGATTGATTATCAGATGATCTACCTGATGTGTGCTGAGAGAAGATTGGAGACGCCCGGAACCTCCGAAATCCACAGTGGAAAATGAGCTCCTCTTTAGATTTGATTGGCTCTGTGTTGCTGGGGTGTCTACGCACCAAAACATGCATCACTGACATCTGTGCACAGAGGGAAAAACAATTATGAAGCCAGAGAAGATGGCAGCGAGGATACTGTGCCTCAAATGGACGGATATAAATCCCGACACAAGCTTTGGGATGTCGATACCTTCTGTTCATGAGGCAAGAGAGACACCAACACCAGAGGTTTGCCAGACTGGACACTCTCCATCACAGAAAAAGGCACATCGATGACGTGCAGTGTGACATACCAGCCACTCTGAAAGAAGCAGAGTGAGTGAAGACAAGTCTACCTCCAAACTGCAGGAGTGCATTTCCAGATGAAGAAGCAACACTTTTTTTTTTTACCATGGCTCCCTCCTCCTCGGCTGCAGCCTCAGCCAGTATGCGGTGGCGAGTGCGTTCGAAGCTCTGAAACTGGAAGATGCGTGAATAGTTGAGAGGCAGGTTCTCCATGGGGTCCCAGGGTGAGGAGCGGAAACTCTTCAGACCTCTGTAGCGCTGGAACCTGGGACACGAGGACAGCACAACATCAACATGTGACAACAACACATCTCCAACCATCAACAGCAGTTAAAACATTTACTGTATTTACTGCATAAAAGAAACACGACTGACCTGATGCGAGCTGCAGTGTCGAGGGGCGTGTCCACCTCATCGGGAAACATTTCATGGGACCGAGCCTCCCGGTAGCGCTTTAAACCTTCTTCTTCTGCAGCTTCGTCCATGTGTTCATCATACCGCTGATCTGCTCCAGCTCGCTGTGAGGAGCACACCTCTTCTTCCTCCTCCTCCTCCTCCTCATCTTCCTCTTCTGATCCAGGCTCCTGCACAGGGAGGACACAGTGCAAATCTGAGCCCTGTTGATTCAATCCCACAGAAATGTAAAGCCAACCACACCGAGATGAGCAGGTGTGTCAGGTAGCGTTCTCCTGCTGAGTCATGTTGTCTACCATTACAAAGCAAATACATTTTCTGAATTGTTGCCTCAGTATTTGACAAACAATGACCAGACGTACATGTCGGGAACAGAAGTGCAGTCAAAAAGATTCTAAGTATAGAAACAGTAATTGTATTAAAGCTAAACATAACCGAATGGGCCCAGCCACAATAAACAAACAGTGTTTTCAGAGGGTTCGTACAGTGCATCATAGTGTTTGTATGTGTGAATGTGATAAGGAGTTGCCGGCATTCAAACTATGGGAATCCTCGCTTTGCATACAATTAAATTTAATGCCTTTACAAGTGTGTTCAATAACGGCCTTTCCCAGTGCGAGACACATTATCTACATGTAATATCTAGAAATTAAACTTCCGTGGGGCGATACATGCGTTAAAGGAAATGAATCATCAAAGACGACATGCTTTACAGCGGCCCCTCGGCTGGCAGATTACAGGAGAAGCCAGACACATGAGCGGAAAGCCCTCAGCGGGGGGCTGATTCACAACCTTTCCAACATCCTCGCCGCAATAATAATAATCATTATCATTTGAAGTACCCCTTTCCCCTATTGTTACCTTCTCCTACATACGTATTCCCGCGCGCTAACCTCAACATCAAATGCATGCTAATAACAATCACAGATCGTAATGAACCCGTTGCGTAAGGAGAGTTTCCCCGACTTCTTTTCAAGCAGCGCTGGAAATAAATAAATGATCGACCCCTCCCTCCGTCCAGACAGGAAGTTCTGTTCGCAAGACAGGAAGACAGGAGGCTTCTCTCGGGACTCCTGCTCCAAACACTATTGTTGTGGTGAGCAGCCTGGCACTACAGGCCAGAGACAGACACTGAGAAAACAAACAGTGCCTCCCAGCAGAGCGGTGCACTGACGGTGGGTCACGTATGCAGTGTCCCAGCCGCCGGAAGCACCGCCACCCGAGAGCAGGTTACTGTCCTCGTCATCCGTGAAGATGACCGCAGCCTCGCTGTTGCTATGACAACAAGGTGCAGCTGTGCAAACTAACCAAAAGGTGTGTTCAGGCTGAGCTTAAACATAAAAATACTGAATGTACCTGAGAGTTATTCTCTTCATCTTCTCTCTCCATGGCTTCATCCATCATGTCGTCATCGTCATCATCATCATCATCATCATCACTGCTTTCTTCATCCAAGTCACCATTGTCCTCCCCATCCTCGTCAACGATCCATGTGGCCTGGTAGTCCGATGTCCCCTTCGGGACCTTCATTACACGTTTGTTCTTCCGGGCCTCTAAACAGCAAGATGAACATTAATATAAAGGTTTAAAGTCCTGTGTATTTTTGGCAGGTTAAATTAGATATAGCCAAGTTTGAACAGAAACACAAACTACATTTAATATCAAGAAAGGCATTTTAGCAATTTAGCAATTTCTGTTGTTGGACTTATATCCAGGCACAGAAAATATTTGTTATTAGCTGATTGAAGGAAGTTATTTGTATTACTAAGTTGAAGTGTTTATCAAACCTCGTAGACTAATTCCAAGATGACACATCAGGGAGTGTTGTGGCAAATGTCAACGCTTAGAAAACCATTTGTGTGGATGAAGATTTGTTTAGTTTCTTTAATACAATTGTCTCTCATTACTTGAAGGCTTGCAGAAGTGATGCGTCACAGTAATATCTCAGTGTTAATGTCAGTGAAACAGGATTGCTCCAGTATCAGGTGTGACAGTTCGAACACAGCTGAGGCCTCACCTACTAACCTGAGTAATTTTTCATATGTTTGATCATTTCACCCACTGTATCATCTCAAAATGCTATTAAGTATACATCCTGTTTCTGCACCTTCAGCTTCCAGCAGCTCTGTTTCTGTTGGCCACGTCTGCTCTCCGTCCATCGGGTCCACCTCAGCCTCGGCCTGCAGACTCTCCCTGCACGATGGGTCTGCTTTCATGAGCACTCGCACTGGAGCCTCATCTTCACCTCCATCCTGTGGGATACACAGATGACAAGGTCAAGGTTTCGTGCAATAACTTCAATGTGAATTATCTTGCTGTTGTAAGAGTTCCACTGTTGCTGTTGAGTACAGGAGTTAAAAACTTCAGTTATGATGCAACAGTCCCATTTCTCCTGCACAAATAGAGGTTAACACGAATCTGGGGAGTTTCTGTTTGTAGGGACTGCACAGCCAAGAATTTGTGAATTTGCAGAAATCCTTGTTGAGTAATTTACATAATTCCTTGTACCAAACTGCATTCTATTATTTTACTATTAACAAAAATACATTTGTCAAGATATGATATTGAAAAAAGGACTTTAGGACTTTTTTTATTTCTAGAAAACAGAAGCTTCTGAATTCTAAGAATTTTTTTGAAATATTTCAGCAGTAACTACCAACCAAAAACACTTACAAGCATGTCCACATCTCCTTTGCCAGGCTTCGCTGGTCTGGTCGCTGTTAAGTTGAGGGGCAGAGGGTCTGATGGAGCATCAATCTGACTGAGCTGAAAGTCTCCGTGTCCACTGATGTGCACCAGTCTGTCAACACGCAGAGGACGACCACGGACATACCCAGATACACAGAGGGTGCCCAGGCCTGTAGGTCCACCACCTGTCCCCTCAGCCGGGCTGTTGGGAGTGAAAGTGACCTGCTGAGCTATGAGATGGGACCGTCTGGAGCGGAAACCCAGCTTCCTCTGCCTCTGACTGCCCAGGTGTCGGAGAAGTAGGGTACCATCTTGTTCCGAGTCCAGAGGGAAGAGACGGGTATCGGGGAAGCGTATCTCTGTGATCTTTGACAAAGCCCTTCTGGATTCAACTCTCTTCTTCACAGGAAGATCAGACACACCCTGACAGACCAGTGCTGCACAGAGTAAATATAGGAGAGACAACAGCTTTGAAAAAGGCACATCAGCAAAGAAATCAATAAACGTCTGGGTCAATGGAGGAGAGGCTAAGCTACAGTGGTGTGACCAGACTACTCACCATGGCTGGGGAGGCCCTGAGCAAACAGGCAGGAGAGACAGTAGTCTCCATAGCTGTCCCAACCCTCAGTGGAATCCAGCACAAACACAAGGCTATCTGCAATCTTTGCCACATCCAGCAGGGAGTGCATGTCAGCTGTCCAAACACATCATTACAGAAACTTCAGAATGGGAAACAAAATGCTCATCACAGACACAGGGTAAGTTTCTAAAAGTCTGATTAGTTAATACATACTTTATAGCGTGTCACAATTATGTCTGCATGACCAAGAGGGCTATTTTTATTGACCAAACAAACATAGGTAACTTTATATTTAAATATTTATATGTAAAACAAAAAAGGAATTAATTAACAGCACCATTAATTCAAGAGTTGCAGACATTTGACTTGATTGCATATCTTGTTTTAATTAAGCAACAGCAGTTTGATATCCCACAATCCTTACCTGTGCTCTGGCTTACAAAGGTGAACCTTTGTTTAAAACGAGGCAGAATCAGCCCAAAACTGTCACTGACACCACTGACGCACCGCTCTTGATGTACAATGCCCCCAGCACCTTCTCCGCGCAGCAGTTGAGTAACAGCACCAGCATCCACCCCAGCATGCAAGGACACCACAACAACTAAATGAGGAGGACCGTCTCTACTGCCTAGACGTCGCTTTTCGGTCAACACCTAAAATTGCAAGAGACAGGGAAACTCTGCAGCATCAATCTTGAATTCAAAGAATGCTTTCCTTCATGTAATATAAGAAAATAATATTTACCATGTCTTTCTTGTTCCTGCGCAGCTGGTTGGCTTTGTGCCTTCTGTCCATCTTTTTTTGCTCCTTCCTCTGTTTTTTGGTTAGGGCTGTCACTGATACTCTTCCTGTAAGACAAATCAACGCAAGGATTTATTACTGCTTATGTTGTACAAGACCCAAAGGGAAGTGCTACATAGGTGCAGTCTTTCAATGGCTAATTTGAATAACATCTGATCAAACCTGAAAGATTTTGTACTTTATAAAACACAAACTGCAGAGTAATTGTGGCACAATATTATTGGGCAGATTTAACATATTATTTAATATAGCATCGTTTCATGTCTTCTGTTGTGAAGCATTATGCATAACCCTACAGCAACATGGTAAAGCATGTAATACGAAAACCGATGATAGGTTACAACACATCCTTGAGGTGAAACAACCAATGCAAATCCAAGCTGTCAATAAATCTGCTGTAGTTATGTGAACAGTGAGCGAAGAAGGGCTATGATTGATGTCTACAATATCTTTGCTGCTTTAAAACATATGCTGGCTGGACAATGAATCAAAAACACCTGCAGAGTGCAGTGCAATCCAATACAACAGAGCAGCTGCCTTTACTTTGTGAGGCATATGATATTAATATTTTTAGAGAGGTGCTCAGCCAATGATCAGCACCCTGTTTTTTCTCTGTTATTCATTTTCATATATACAGTACATTGAACAGCACGTGGCACATTTTATATTTATTCTGTCTGACAGTATTCAGATATCACTTTGAAACCACCTTACATACATTTCTGTACATGTTTGGTAAAATCAATAAATTTCAAATGCAACATACTGGTAGTTTTTGTTAACTTGTCCCTGTTTATTCTATCTGACACTTGATTTTATTGTTTTAGGCCTATTTATAGCATGGTTTTAGACTTATGCACTTGATTATTTATTGGTTATAGTTGTATGGAAATGTTTGTTTTATTGTTTTTATGTACAGCACTTTGGAAACATTTTGTTGTTTAAATGTGCTATATAAATAAAGTGGATTGGATTGGACACTTCACAGAGATTCTCAATATCGACGATCTGTGTCACTGAACATAATATTTTTACAGTGTTTAACTCAAACTCTTCTTAATTAAGAATTCTGAAATATTTCTTTAATCTACAACCTGTGAGTAACTTCTCAATGAAATATTTGTATATGTTGGTTTGTAATAGAAATACACATGAAACTGTAGCGTTAATGACATCGTTACTACACTGTGTCAAACCATACTGGCAAGGATAACATTTTCATTTGTGTAATCAAATTAATCACGTGCATTATAAGAAAATATCTTGTGCGCACAAGATAAAAAAATATGACCTTGTGGGACTTTAGGGGCTCCGTAGAAATCAACAAAGTAGGTCATTTTATAACAATAAACTGCCACATAGTTTCAGAAAAGCATTTTCGCCACTGCCATATAGGGTGATATGATTGGTTCCCCCCATTCTTTAAATGGCTAAAGATCAACCAGAGACAGTTGCAGATCAGTTTCACGCAACGTGAGGTTCGGCATACCATTAAAGGCTTCGACTGAAGATCTTAGAAATAACTGTGTAATAGGACTGTCTTTACACGTGCCACATTTTGTATTTCTAAACTCAACACGTGTGTTTGCAGAGGCCACACATGCTAACATAAAACATCTAACGCCGAAAATAGCACTTCAGAATTTAACGCATGTTACCTTTGTTTTCTCTTTCAATTTCACCCTTCGTCCGGTGCTTGCCATGTTTGTGTCCTTTATTCTTCTGTTTATATTGGCCGGGTCTGTGGCCCTGTTGTTTTTCCTCACTCGCAGCCATTTTCACCATGTGGGAAAGTCAGCTAATTTACTTCCGCACTTGTATCAACGTCACGAGAGAGGCGTGTCTTTAGATTTAGTTTATTCTTCAAAATAAAAGCCGAGGTTGTTTTTGTGTGACAATTGCGTTTGTTGAATATGAATGTGAATGTGTTTATCTGCATTTACTTTATGTAAGAACAAGGAACTTGGGACTCTCACTTGTTTGGAAGTTATATTCTTTGATATTGCACGGTCGTACGTATTAGAATATAGAAGTTGCATGTGATGAAGACAAACAACGGGTTTTCACGTCTCATTACTCAATAAATTCAAAGTGTTTTCCATGATTACACCTATGATTACTCAAACCCACCTTTAAAAAGGTTAATCCATTCTCTCTTCTATCATGCAACCTATGAGAATGAATCCTGTTCTTCATCACACTAATGATTCATCATTTTTCCAATTACCTCTAGAATTTCCCTGGGTGAAAAACCTCTTCTAATACAAGACTCTCCCTCCTCTTCCCTGGAAAGAGTGGGAGGGTAAAGAGAGGTAAAGATGGAGGAAAGAGAGAAGAAAATTATGTCTTTAAAGACACACCCTCAGCCAAAATTGAGCTTGCAGCTTATACAGGTGTTCATTCAGAGAACAGGTTCTTATAATTGCAACATTATTTAGTGATTTGGTCCCTTTGTTTTACTCTCACATATGCAGTAGCCTATACTTAAACCTAATTGCATTATCCAACATGACAATAATAAAGGCAAGCATAGTACCACCAACACCCCCCCCCCTTTTTGTAATAAGTAAGCCTTCTACACCTAACATCTGTGTATGTCTTATGTCTTAACCCTCATTAAACAACATGTTTATGAACCAAAATGTGCAATTATTGTTTCAAACACTATTGGTATTTATGGTACAGAGAAAATATATTATTGTTTTGATTATGTTTTATTATCCATTTTCAGTTCACACCATCAATGCAGAATTTTCCATCTGTAAATGTAAATAAATTGTGAATAAAAAACAATAACATAACAGCATTTAATTGGCAGACTGCAAAATATACTTCCCATTCTTTCTGTTTTCCAGCAGAGAAAATTTTTATGACTTTCTGCAGTGTTACTACAGTGGGTCTCTAACAATGAATACTTCACAATATGTGATGATCTGGACTGTAAATTACAACCCATTCACTCTACATAAAAGTTTTTTGAAACAATTTGTACACAAAAATTTTGGGCCAGTTCAGTACAGTAAAATGAAAGTTTATAGTTCACCTGACACAAATAAACTGTGTCAAGTGATTCTGATGTAACTCGAAGTTTCTCAGTCCAACTAAACTTTTTCAATCACATAGTTTCAATTGTTTGATATTTAGTATTATTAGTATGGTGCGTATATTTGATGTAGCTATCACTATCACTTTTAAATTAATCTACATGTAATACAAAACATTATGTTCTTAACAAGAAAGAAAATTGGAGTAGCTATATATTAAAGTTGAAAAATATGCATTGTAAACACAAAAAAAATATTTTTGTAATCCAATATGGAAGCCCGAAAAGGACATGATTAAATACATTTTACAAGTGATTTTCAGTGGTTTTCTCTACATCTTGAGTTTTGTTTCTCATCATCTCAAGAAATAAAGCTTTGTTTATATGATAATTTATCATTTTCCTCAAGATAACAAGATCAATTTGTTATCTCTCTCTCATTCTCTCTTCTATCATGCAACCTATGAGAATGAATCCTGTTCTTCATCACACTAATGATTCATCATTTTTCCAGTTACCTCTCGAATTTCCCTGGGTGAAAAACCTCTTCTAATACAAGACACTCCCTCCTCTTCCCTGGAAAGAGTGGGAGGTTAAAGAGAGGTAAAAATGGAGGAAGAAAGAAAACAAAGCATAATTTATTTTGTTTTCTCAAGATAACAAATTTACCTTATTATCTTGAGAAGACGACCTTCATTTTCTAGCGATAACAAGAAAATAACTCAAGATCTCTAGAAAACCACTAAAATTAACCAATTTTCATGGCAAAATTAAGAAAATAAAAATGTATTTAATCAAGTACTCTAAGGGCTTTCGTAATCTAGTTAGGGAAATTCTCAGTATAATGAACTTAAAAATCTAAACTTGTTGACTTAACATGAAAAATTATGTCAAGCTTTCATAAGATGTGTGTTTGGGCTGAGTAAACATGAAGTTTTAATTTCATTTAGACTTATGGATAAGATTAAGATAATTTTGACTGTGCCAATCCTATTAATTCATAATAGTCAGAAACAGTAAATTGGGAAGAAATATTACAGATATTTTTGCACAAACAAATATTTAAAAATGTTTTGTGAGTAATTGTCAATACCTGGTAGTTTTGAGTGTTTTTAAATGGTGGTATAATGTCTCCGCCTCTGGATGTTCTTGGGTCAGAGAGAGTTTACTGCAACAGGCAGGGCGGAACTGCTGTTTGCAGTATGTCGAAGGAAGACGGGCGCTCAGGGAGAGTTAGCTATACACACATAACTAACCAGCTAAACAGTTACGATGCCAGTTTGCTAGTCTAATCCCCAGTTTTTCTAACGACATACCACCGACAGCACCGCGGCTTGTTTATGAGTGTTTTTGGAGGGCGTTTGAACTTCCCTCACATTTTCCCCAACGTATTTTCACGAAGGGAGGCGGCGGTGGAGCGCTCGGCAGCCATCTTTGGACCTGCCTGGGAGTGGGATTTGACTACTCTGGCACCCCAGTTACTTCAAGGGTGGGGATTTTTTTAACCTGTAATAATTCACAAATGTGTGTGTTTTAATCGACTGACAGCGTCAAAACCCACAAGGATTTAGCGCACAGAGTTGCCGCACCTGGGATGAAACGGGAAGAATACTTTTATAATCCCAAAGTGTGTTGAATTACACGACATTCTCCACAGCGCTGAAACCTGGCCTGTCAGAGGAGGGTGAGTTTCAGCTAACTGGCTAAAGCTAACTTAGCAAACATCACACAGGTTAGCTTGCTGATTTTAGCATTTTTCTGGTAAATGTCTCTTTAAAGGTCGTTTGATTTCACATTATTCCTGTAGTTACTCAACTGTTCGCGTCGTAAACACGGCGTAAATATTCCTCGGAGTGTTTCATCATATGACACGTAACTTGGCTAACGTTAAGTTTGGTGTGTAGCTAACATCACAGTCAACGTTGGCTAGTTTCTGGAGCTCACGAAACCTCAGATTTGTGAGAGTATTGGAGAGTCTTAATGTTTCAGGCTTTGTTAGTTTGACTCTCGTACGTGACACCAGAAACAGCTGTGGGAAAGTGACAACTTTTAGCTAATCCCCCCCAAGTGCACTTTCTAAATCCACTTGTGTTGCAACTCCAGTGAGGTAAGTTCCCACAGGTAACTTGGGTTGTAACGCAGTAGGTAATTCTGGGCTGCTAGTTCACCCCGAAATTATGGAATTAGATTTTATTATCAGAGGAAACCTGGGTCATTTAAAGGTTTAATGGGTAAAAACAGCAGTACTGTAGCTACAAGTATCTGCCCATCCCTACAGACACACTTGGGCCCAACTGTCAACTAACTCAATTATGTACTTGAGTGCAGGCCTGTATATACACATACACTGTCTACAATAATATACTGCAGTTGTTATTCTTTGACATGGGTGGTAAAGATGAAGTAAACAGTGGTGGATGACACAAGGTGATTGTGTTTATGCACTATGGATTGGACTGGACTCCATTACTGTTTCAGTTGTATTGATTTTTAAAAGTGACAGTAGATGTATTTTGTAAAGGTAAACTTTTTATGGCATTAAAGTTTTAGACACTTGAGTGTCTGGGATAGCAGTGTATGTGTGAAGGCATGGTACTGCTGTTATGTCAAGAGAGACAGATAATAACTTGTTAAAATGCTCACTAGGGCCCATTCCTACCTCCTATAGCTGTGCGAACAGGAAATGCTGAGAAACGCAGCGCAGTGAGGGCATACATTGGGAATTCCAGCCCTCCAGCTTTGTTGTCCTGTCCTGCTGCATTCTTGTGCATGTGTGTGTGCGCTAGTTGGAACGCAAGGGTGTTACATGAAGGTATCAGTTATCATCACTCACTTTTGTGCTCACGTGTCCCCCCCAGTTGAAAAATGCCATCATGAGATATGACAACAAAGCTCATTCATGAGCAACAATGTAGTAAGAACAATGGCAATAAAGAGGCACAGTCCCACATGGTAATGAGGCTTTATTTCAGGGCTGTGGCTGCATCTGTGTGGAATAGTGAGTTGTTCAGTGTTGTTGTGAGACAAAAGATGTCTGCTTGAACTGGGGGCTGTTTCTCCCAGGCTGGGAAAGAAGTCTTGTGACTCTAGCGTCAGCTCTGCATCTGTTTGAAACTGATCATCTGAGCCACATAGAGTCAGTAAAGTTTCCTCAGTGATCTTTTACAGTCTACTTTGGCATTACAGTAGTGCAGCTGTTTAAATTGATTTAAGAGTTTAAAAAGTGTAGACCTGACAGTGGATCTGTTATTTTAATTTCAGTAATTTTAAAAGTTTAATTTAATAAAAATTAAAAAAAACAAACTAATGGGAAAATCAACATTTTCCTTAATATCTTTATTGGTATCTAGTCATACAGATACTATTGTTTTTATACAGTGAGTTCTTGAAATAAAGTTAATCGACACACTGTACTGTGGATATTTATTTTGTTATAATATTTTACATTGACAAGGAAACAGATCACTCTGATAACTGTTTCCACTAAGCTTTACCCAGGAAATTATTTTTAGAAAGGCATGCTGCTTTTTCTACATAACTTTTTTTCACACGGCGAGCACCACAAACAAAAGATTTATCTGCATTGTATTACTGTGTTGTGGCTGTGGATATCTCAAAGCTACAGCGAGTTGCACAACAGGAGCTATTAGCATTATTAGAAACTACTACACATATTTGTTGTGTGATTTTTGGTGACCTAACTCTTTAATCACTTGTAGGAAGATTATATGTACAGTGTTTGGCATGTTTGTGAATGCGTGTTTACCAAGTAGCCTACTTACAGGTTTAGCAAGTAGTCCTATCACTGGAATGCTTTGTTTCATTTCAGGCATCAGTCACAGTGAAGCAGCTTGTTGTTACCTCGCTGTCTTTGTTCCAAGTCAAGATTGTCAGCTTCAAGACATTTCTTTGTGTCCTCACATCTGTCTGTCTACATACCAGTCACTGCAAGTGTGAAGTGAGGTTGTCAGGACATAGCCCACTGATTTCATTACTGTAGTTGCTGTTACTATGGAAACAGGAGACTTATCTCTTTCTACCTCGGGATTTCCGACTGGCCATTTTCCACTTTTGCACCTGACATCATGGTTCAGTTCATGCTTTGTGTAGCCTTCTTTCACTTTCACACAGTTATGTGGCACTGCTGTTAAACAGTCAGGCAGCTCTCTTACTAATATAACAACATTATTAATATTGAAACCTACCATTGCACCCATGGATGTGGCTCTCACCCCAAAACATTCACATTAACTTGTTAAACCCATCTTAGAGTAGATTTGTCTCTTTAGAATTTAAAGAAGCACTGTAATTTATAATGGGGACAAATTAATACTTTCGGTTGTCACTCTCTGTTGTGCTGTTATTTCAGTGTCTGGTTTTTTTCTTGTTCTTTCAGCTCTGAACACATATGAAACCACTGTCCTGCAGATGAGCCAACAGTGGGGGCTTTCGCGTCGCTGTCGCAGACCCAGATAGTTCCTGGCGGCAGCGGCATTGCCCCCAACTCCCCATTATGCCCAACAGCAGTCGGGCGGGGAGCCTGAAGGACCCCGAAATTGCTGAGCTCTTCTTCAAGGAGGACCCAGAAAAGCTCTTTTCGGATCTGCGTGAAATTGGACATGGCAGCTTTGGTGCTGTATATTTTGTGAGTGTTTCCCCACATTAACCTGACATTAGAAATGCTCAATCTCCATATTTGTTTCAGTGAGGCCACTATGTTGCCATTTGGGGCTACATACAGATCGTCTCAAGGAGTAAAGTGTTGTTAGGGGCCAGAAGTGTAGTTTGTTACTCAAAGAAGAACACTGTTTAACATAGCCAGAGAGTTAATAAAATTAATGCTGCCATGATGACTTCCCCCAAAGTAAGGAAACAAAGAAGAAGAAAGGTAAGTCGAGGCCAGTTTAGCTGTATAGCAGCTTTCATGGTTTTATGTAAAGAATTACAAAGTTTTTTACATGGGACACAAAAGGTATCATGGTAAGATTGAAGAGAAACACAAGGCATTAAAAAGGGACAATCTAAACAACAAATATCGTACCATAAATTACTAACTTAGAGTGCAGCGTGAACATGTTTCAGCCTGTCAGGTCTATGAAGAATAGGCTTGAAGATTTGATTTGATGTCCATATATCCTTGTGTTTTGCTTCAGTATTGCTCTATAAACCACAGAGGCCTTTGGGTTCTTTTAAACATTTCACAATATTTTAGATTTTTTTTCATACAATGCAGGACAGCTGCAGTGGCACCACATTAAAATAACACTGTGATGTTTCATTATTGAACAAGTAATGTTAACAGTGAAAGCAATTAATATGATTTTCAGTATTTATTTCAGAAATGGGATCATTTATATGTGACCCGGTGCTTCTTTTGAGTGTTACAGATAATCTGTACTGTGGATATTGTGCCAAGGCAGTTATGCCAGTCATCCTACTAAGAATATCATCCATCTTGTTGTTGTTGGCATCGTCTCTACATACTATGTATTCTAATGTAAAACATGCAGTTTAGTCATCAGTGCAGATTGTTGAGGCGATAAGGTTTTGTTGTTTGATGGTTTGTTAATGCTCAAAGACATAATTTATTCTTTACAGGTAAATAATACAAAAAAAACATGGGTATATCTAAATAATATAAAAACAACCAGTAGTGCTGCTGTTGCCCTTGTAGCCTGTGTCAACAAACTGTTGTGTTAATTCATTGAACAAATCCTGAAGTGAATGTGACAATAATGAATATGTAACATCCTTATTATTCAGGCACAGGATGTGCGGACAAATGAGGTGGTGGCCATCAAGAAGATGTCCTACAGTGGGAAGCAGTCCACTGAGGTATGACTGCACTCACTACCCTTTATCATATCACTTGTGAAGGCTTTTCATTTTGTGATGGTCCTGTTTTTTTTGTTAATGTTTGTATAGAAATGGCAAGACATAATCAAGGAGGTGAAATTCCTGCAGAGAATACAACACCCCAACAGCATCGAGTACAAAGGCTGTTACCTGCGAGAGCACACTGCCTGGGTAAGACTCTACATTAGTGTCCGTGCTTGATGACTGAAACCGATTGATGGATAAAGAGTTACCAAAACAAACCCGCAAAAATATATTTATTTCATTGCAGCTGGTAATGGAGTATTGTCTCGGGTCTGCATCAGATTTGTTAGAAGGTGAGTAGAAAACCCTGAAACCTCATGATCACTGCATGAGACTGCATGACTAAAAGTAGAGTAGTCTCCCTTTGCTAGTTTATCCTTTTTGTTCCTTTTTGTTAATTTCCGTCACCGATGATGTATTCCCTCCAGTTCACAAGAAACCTCTGCAAGAAGTTGAAATAGCTGCAATTACCCATGGTGCTCTTCAAGGGTTGGCTTATCTTCACTCCCACAACATGATTCACCGGTGAGAGTTTCAAGTGTTTAGGAGCATGCTGTGCACCAAGCGCTTATACCCTCAGGGATTCGGTGTTCTGTGCGGCGCTGTAATCATTTCCTCTTATGTGTCTGTCAGAGATATCAAGGCAGGAAACATCTTGTTGACGGAGCCTGGGCAGGTAAAACTGGCAGATTTTGGCTCTGCCTCCATTGCCTGTCCTGCTAACTCCTTCGTTGGGACTCCATATTGGTATGCCACAAAACATAAATCTAAAATTTAAATTTAAGTCTCAGAGCACATTTGTGAATATTTCATAAACAAATTTGTTTTATGCTGCATTTGTGTGTTTTCTCAGGATGGCCCCAGAGGTAATTTTAGCTATGGATGAGGGTCAGTATGATGGCAAGGTGGACATTTGGTCTTTGGGAATAACCTGCATTGAATTAGGTGCGTCACTGTTGTATGTGTCCTGAGTCACATTACACTCCCTCACCTCCTTTTAAACCTTGCTACAGTAATTACTTTTTGCTTAGTCATTCAGTGATTAAATATTCTTGCTGTTTCTTCCCCTTTATTTTTCTTCACATCTGTGTCCTTAATGTGACCCGCTTCCTGCCTGTAGCTGAGAGGAAGCCTCCACTGTTCAACATGAATGCAATGAGTGCCTTATACCACATAGCACAGAATGAGAGCCCCATACTACAGTCTAGTGAATGGTGAGTTACAGTTACATTTATAAAAGCAGAGATGCAGTCTATTAAATAACTATGTTCTCTAAAGTTCTTCCTCATTTTATCACTCAACTGCAGGACGGATTATTTCCGGAACTTCGTAGATTCTTGCCTTCAGAAGATTCCCCAGGACAGGCCGAACTCTGAGGAGCTTTTAAAGGTAATATTCAAAAATAACTGTGACCGATTTGTTGGTTTTCTTTTTATGGTAAACGCCATAGATGGGCAGCTGTGGCTCAGGTGGTAGAGTGGGTCGCCTGTGAATCGTAAGGTTGTGGGTTCGATCCCCAGCTCCTCCTTTCCACATGTTGAAGTGCCCTTGAGCAAGACACTGAACCCTAAGTTGCTCCCAATGGTGGCTAGCGCCTTGCATGGCAGCTCGGTAGCCATTGGTGTGTGTGAATGGGTGAATGAGTTGCCTTGTAAAGCGCTTTGGGACCTAGCTTAGGTCATGAAAGCACTATATAAATGTACTCCATTTACCATTTAAATCTTAATCACCACATTAGAATTCAGAATTTTAACAACTGTTATTTTATTTTTTTATTTTTTTTCTGTTTTCCTTCCTCCAGCATGCATTTGTCCAGCGTGAACGGCCGGAATCAGTTCTAATAGACCTGATAAATCGGACTAAGGACGCAGTGCGGGAACTAGACAATCTGCAGTATCGTAAGATGAAGAAAATCTTGTTTCAGGAAGCCCACAATGGCCCCACAACAGAGGCACAAGATGAAGAGGAGGTCTGTCATGTGATTGTTGGAACTACTCCGAGCTTGCCTCTGTGTCTTTCATCTTATAGCACTGTGTGATCATATCTGATGAGAGAGCATCGTTGTAACCTTGTTAATGTCTGCTTTGTGTTATTTTTAGGAACCAGAACACAGTGTGGGGAGGACGGGCACAGTGAACAGCGTGGGGAGCAACCAGTCCATCCCCAGTATGTCAATCAGTGCCAGTTCCCAGAGCAGCTCCGTCAATAGTCTAACAGATGCAGGCGATGACAAGAGTGAGGTGGACATGGAGGGAGACCACACAGTGATGTCCAACAGCTCTGTCATACACCTCAAACCAGTAAGAAGCAATGGCACACAGTCTTTTTACATCATTTTGACTCTTTAGAATTGATGCACCAATCCATTGGCTGATTTTCATCTCGATTGCTCAGGTCTGGTGACCGACCGACAGATACAGGGTGACACAAAAAATGGGAATCTTTTAACAATCCAATAAAACCAAGAGTGATGGAAGAAAAATATTTTATTCATAGTAATTGAAACCTTAAAAGATGCTATTTAAGAAACTGATGGAATTTTCATTTTTGTCTTGCAGTGGTGCCACTTGCACGTTTGCCAATAAGCACTTCAAAAATTCCTGTTTTTTTGGCTCAACCTGTAGAAACATGACAACAGCACACACATGCTAACATGTTGTTCATGTGGAAGTTCTTCACTGTGTTTGTAGAAGACACAAGCAATTTGTTGGACCTATAAGGCCAATTTAATCCACGGAGGAACAATCACAGATAAACTTGATTAGACACTTAAAACACCATCACCCTGCTGAACATGCACCATCTGAAGAAGCTTAAAAAAGCAAAGTGGCTAAAACTGAAGTTAGCGAGAGCACTGAGTCAGCCACAAACCAACAGCCCCTGCTGTATTCTGTAATTGGAATTAGTGGGATAGACTCATTTCATTTTCAGCTAGATTTTATTTTGTACATAAAAGCTCTGTCCAGAAACCTGCAAATCTTTATTTTTGACATTTGTTTGAGAGAGAGAAGGTGATCTGGTGCATTTTTTTTAGAAAATGTAGAGTTATTGAATAGTGAGTGTTTTTATGAAAATACAGTTTAGTTTTGAATCAAAAGTTATTTTGTGTATGCTGTGAATTGTGATTCTGGGAAAAAAGAATAATAATCTTCAAGTCAAACTTTTAAAAAAACATCAGAAATGACTAAGAAATTTGCAATCAGTGCATCTGCAGAATGTTTTCTGTTAATTTATTTCAAGAACAGCAGGAGACACTGTGTGGATTACTTCTGATTGCAATGTAATATCTTATTATGCAAACTTGTTCCTCTTTGCATTGTTTGTGTATTATCGTCTAGGAGGAAGAGACACGTAATGAGGAATCGGAGCCTCACAACCGGCCCACTGAGCCACAGTCCCCACCTGCACACACTCCACGGCCGAGACGAAACCGCGAACACTTTGCTACTATACGCACAGCTTCAGTGGTAACAATGCAGTTATTCTGTTTGTACAATAAATATGAAGATGGCTGAAAATAACTGCTTGACATGTCGGATAACTACTCATCTACCTCTGGGGCATTTTCCACATCCATGAGATGTTACGAAACAAAAGTCTTTTCATGTATTGTTCCTGCGATTCTTGAATGCTTCTGCTTTCAGGCTAAAAAGTATTATTTCTCTATACAATCCAAACCAGTGGCATGATCCAGCTTGAAACATTTATACATTAGGGAAATGTATAAGATTTCTGTGGTAACCTCACATACTGTATGTATTGTTCTTTCCATCTAAAGTGAACTAAATCTGTGTTGTCTGTTTGCCAGCTCACTCGCCAGATCAAGGAGCACGAGCAGGATTCTGAGTTACGGGAGCAGATACTGGGCTACAAGCGCATGAGGCGGCAACATCAGAAACAGCTGATGGCTCTGGAGAACAAGCTGAAGGCTGAAATGGATGAGCACAGACTCCGTCTGGACAAGGAGCTTGAGAACCAGAGGAATAGTTTTGCGCAGGAGATGGAGAAACTGATCAAGAAACACCAGGGCTCCATGGAGAAAGATGTAAGCTTTCAACTCATCAGCTGTGTTGTGCATTGTCTGAGAACCACCGTTTATGTTTGGATTAAACAAAATTTGTGTGTGCTTTTCCCCATTAGGCAAAAACCTTTAGCAATGATGAGAAGAAGTTCCAACAGCATATCCAGAGTCAGCAGAAGAAAGAGCTGAACAGCTTCCTAGAATCCCAGAAACGAGAGTACAAACTTCGCAAGGAGCAACTGAAAGAGGTAAGAAGATCCATACGTTATTCTCATAACGTGCATTTTTGGTGATTTCCAGTTACACAGCAATGAAGTCAGTTCCACTAGTGACCTGCAGTCCATCTTCCCTGAAGGAGCTGAATGAAAACCAGTCAACACCCAAGAAAGAAAAGCAGGAGTGGTTGTCCAAGCAGAAGGAGAACTTCCAACACTTCCAAGCAGAGGAGGAGGCCAATCTCCAGCGGAGACAGAGACAGTACCTGGAGCTGGAGTGTCGTAGGTTCAAACGGAGGATCCTGATTGCTCGTCACAATATTGAGCAGGACCTAGTACGAGAGGTCAGTACTGTCTCCTCCATTACATTACTTGACGCTCAGTGTGAGAAATATTGAATAAATTGGTCTGTTAATTATTATTTGATGAGAGACTCTCTTTTGTAATTAGGAGCTAAACAAGCGTCAGACCCAGAAGGACTTGGAACATGCCATGCTTCTCCGGCACCATGAATCCATGCAAGAGCTGGAGTTCCGCCAGCTCAACACCATCCAAAAGACGAGGGCTGAGCTGATCCGCCTGCAGCACCAGACGGAGCTCACCAATCAGCAGGAGTACAACAAGAGGAGGGAGAGGGAACTTAGGCGCAAACACGTTATGGAGGTTCGCCAACAACCCAAGAGCCTCAAGGTGAGAATAAACATCTGAGAATGTGTGTACATTAAATATTTAATACGCAATTTCAGTAAATAAATAGCTGCTCTGGGTAGTGGCAGGATCTGTTAAGCATGCAGTTCACTGTTTATCATGGTGATATGTTCATCTTGTGTAGACTAGGATGGGCTGAAACAGTGAACCTGAACCCAAAAATTGTGAGTATTTGTTAAGAAATGTGTAATTGAATCACTTTTCTCTACAAGTCCAAAGAGCTACAGATCAAGAAGCAGTTCCAGGACACATGTAAGATCCAGACCAGACAGTATAAAGCACTGAGGAACCATCTGCTGGAGACCACACCAAAGTCAGAGCACAAGGCTGTCCTGAAACGGCTGAAGCAGGAGCAGCATCGCAAACTTGCCATCTTGGCAGAGCAGTACGACCACTCCATCAATGAAATGCTTTCCACTCAGGCGGTGAGTCTGGTAATGCCAAAAAATTTCTTTGACTATTTAACCATCAGCCAGTATTGCATTTTCCCACCTGCAGAGGACGGGTCCAAATCAGTAATTTCCTTCTTTGGATCCTGAGTCTGATCTCGTCTCTGTCCTCAGTTGCGTCTGGATGAGACTCAGGAGACTCAGTGCCAAGCTCTACGAATGCAGCTACAGCAGGAGCTGGAGCTTCTCAACGCTTACCAGAGCAAGATCAAGATGCAGACAGATGCCCAGCATGAACGTGAGAGGAAGGACCTGGAGCAGAGGGTGTCACTTCGTAGAGCCCTGCTGGAACAAAAGGTTCTCCTCTTTAAGTTCTTGGAGATGTGCATTACCTGGAGGATGTAGTTATTACAATACTACTTGTAGTTATTCTCAGTTAATTAGATGTGCTTCAGTTGTATCCATGTACAAATGAAACCATTATTTTAATTTGTAAGTGAGATCAATTCAATGATGATGAAACAGAAATCGACTGTTTGACGTGTGCTGGAAGTTTAAGGAAACTGAACGCTGTTTTGTTTTTTTAAAGAAAGTTTGACTTGTAGGAAAAGCACAAATGCTCCATTTGTGTGTGTGCGTGTACTCAAGTGTTCCAGTAAGTCATAAAATTGTGACCAATTGATATGAATAGAACCACTGTTTGATATTGGGTCACGTCCACACTAACAAGGACAAATCTGAAAATGCTTTTTACATATTGAGCGGAAAAAAACCTTCTATCCAAAACTCAATTTTTAACCTTTCCATTGTGGTTGTTGAAATGTTCACTGACAGCATATAAATAATTTAATATCATTAAATTGTTTTTATTTCACTCATTTTTCCTCTTTTTCCTTAGATTGAGGAAGAGATGCTGTCCTTGCAGAATGAACGCTTGGAGCGGATCCGGAGCCTGCTGGAACGCCAAGCCCGGGAGGTGGAGGCTTTTGACTCGGAGAGTATGCGCCTGGGCTTCAGCAACATGGTGCTATCAAACATCTCCCCGGAGGCCCTCAGCAATAGCTTTCCCGGATCTCCAGGCAGCTGGAGTCACCATCAGCAGCAGCACCCATCTGGGAGCTCTCACGGGCCACACTGGGGCAGCGGCGGCTCGAGCGCAGGGTCAGGTCACCAAGGCAGCCATCATCACTACCACTCC
>OOFC01014584.1:9643-24166 GCA_900323345.1 Pseudochromis fuscus
GAGTAAAACATTTTACATGACTTAAGATAAAATTATATATTACCTTATTAATTCCACAACGAGGAAATTACAGCAGCCAAGTGGATACCAAAAAAGAATGATGTTATATGTTTTCCACAGTGGCCTTAAAAATGTTATTTGAGTGGAGAGGATTTTATTGTGGTTGATCGAAGGTCTGAGCTTTTATTGTGAAGGCACGTAGATGCGGCCAAGGGAAAAGTGCGCGCGCCTCCCTGAAGCCCGGTGGGGGTGGAGCCTCAGTGGAGTTTGTACCGCGCTGTAAACACAGGCTATAGGTAGGAATTAAACAGTAGTGGAAGTTACCTATCCTCCAAAAGTGTTATCTCGGGTTAAATCGTACAGGGGTTAAATACTACAACCGGCTGTGGTCGTCAGCGCTGTTGACGTTAGCTCTCCGTCCTCATAGTGAAGTGTGTGCTGCTGCTTTCCACAACCACCCAGGTAAAAACACTGTGTTGCTGTTGTGGTTTTCACACTTCCAGCGTCTTTGTGTGTCTGTAGCAGGGCTGTTTCGCCCAGGTAAACCCAGCACTACCAGTTGAATTAATACGCTTATTTGATATTTACATGTGAAAAGCTACACAGAAAGTCCTTGTTTCGGGTGCAATCTTTTCATAACAGAGAAGCAGGTAAGCTCAGAGGCGAGTCTAGAGTCTGTTTGGACCCAAGGCAAAAATACACAGGGGGCCCCTCAAACCAGTGTTTATCACCATTATGTTAGTAACAATCTTAGACCGACAACAATAATGAAAAATGTGAACATGTTCTACCTCAGGAGTTCATAATGTGAACATAATCAGTATTAAAAACTTGAAACAAAAAAATCTAACTTGTTTTGGTGCAGTATTTAGCACGGTTGCCTCACAGCAAGAAGGTTTTGGGTTCACAGCCCTGACCTGTCTGTGTGGAGTTTTCATGTTCTCCCTGTGCATGGTGGGTTTTCTCCGGGTACTCCAGTTTCCTCCCACGGTCCAAAGACATGCTTGTTAGGTGAATTGATGAGTCTAAATTGACCATAGGTGTGAGTGTGGAGGTTGTCTATGTTTGTGTGTTAGCCCTGTGATTTAGTGGTGACCTGTCTCGGGTGTACCCCGCCTCTCGCTCATTGCCAGCTGTGTTTGGCTCCAGCAGACCCCTGTGACCCAATTTTGGATAAGCAATTGACACTTGGCCATTGTGCAGGCTGACGTGATCAAACCCTCTGTAGTGGTGGTGATACTACTGCCAGAGGTAAGGGGTGATGTGTGAAAAATATTAATCACAAAGCACATGCATAGGTGGTTTGGAATGTATGTGGTCACATCCCCCCTGTAGTGTGAACATTAATGTGTCCTGCTCTCATTTACAACTCATAAATAACTTTCATGTTCAAGTTCATGCATCATTTGCCTTCTCAGGGTGAAAGTAGCCAAGTGTGAACAGGCAGTGTGTGAGGCAGCCTTGCCCTGCAGAGTGCACAGACGTTTATTTGTCTACTTCTCTGTGTGCAGCAGCATGAATCCTGAAGGTCCTGACAGAGACACCGTCGGGTTGGACCATAACCCTGGACGCCAGAGGAGTTTGAGGAGTCTTCACTTACTGACCACAAAGTTTGTCAAGTTACTACAAGAAGCTGAAGATGGAGAGCTGGACATCAGAGATGTAAGTGAACTGAGACCACAGACAGACAGTTTAATGTTATAATAAAGATCTTTTCATATACAGATTATGGGTGGATCAAGCACACAGTACAACAAACATTGATTCCTACACACAACATAAGAAAAAAAAGTTAAAATAAATTACACTGAATACATACCATCTATGCTACGACTGTACTGTACAATGACTATACTGTACGGCATTATGAATGTACTGTAGTATGACTTTACAATACTATAGCTATACTATATTATACTTTAATGTATTATGACTATACTATATTGTACTATGACTATACTTTACTGTACGAAGACTCCTAAACTGGGGGTTAGGACAGTGCAGCGCGAAAGTGTGAGTCATGAGATGTTTTTTAAAATTACAACAACAATTAGAAATAGAAAATGTTATGGCGCAATTGTTATAGAGATAAAAATAGGTACAACATTGCTGACATCATACATGTACATCCACCCATACAGACTTCAGTTTAAAATGTATTTTTGTCTTATACATTGTTAACTCTTTGTTCCAGTATTCTGTTACCACATTAAAGTGAAATTTCAGTTTATAAAATATTTGGAATTAAAGCCTCTTTTTTTATCAGTAAAACTTACCACATTATATATATTTAATTCAGCAGAAGCTGTTGTTTAAAACAACGATCTTGTACTTTCTGTTTTAAACTTTCAAAGGAACAAAAACTTGTGAAGTGCTTCCTCTTCCCTGGACAAACAACCAAGATGTGTGTTCATTGCTACAGTTTAAATACATAATGGCATTTACCTTCAATGAACATCCACTGTAAAGGACCTCTGAATGTCTCTGTGCAGTTGCCTACCTAATGCCCATGGACTGCAATGACACTTGTGAAATGAAAGTCACACACGATGAAGCTGACAAGTCTGTGCTGGATAAAGTGATTATTGTGTTGTTTCAGGCTGTCAAAGTTCTGGCTGTTGGACAGAAAAGGCGAATCTATGACATCACAAATGTGCTGGAAGGCGTTGGTCTGATTGTGAAAATGTCCAAGAGCATGGTAAAGTGGATGTAAGTAATTAATTCTCCACTGTGTATGTACATGTGTGTCAAGAATATTGAGTAAAACATGTTTTCCATCATGCATGTTTTTTGTAAATAAGAGGCTCAACAACAGGAGGAAGTTCTCATGGGTTCGCTCACAGACTGGTGAAGTTAAAGTCTGAGCTGGAGGACTTGGAGCACAAGGAGTTTATATTGGACCAGCAGAAACTGTGGGTCCAACAGAGCATCAGGAACACAACAGAAGACTGCGGCAAATATCCTTTTTTTTTTTTTTTTTTACACCTGTTTAATGTGTTTTATGAGACAAATACTGCATTTGTATAGCCATGTTATAGTCAACATTACACTATATGCAGCAATCCTTGATGTTTCTTCTCAAACATCTCTTTGAATGTTGGCACTTAACTCAAATCTACTCTGACCTATGTGAAACATGAAGACATCTGCAATTGCTTCAGTGGTAATGTATAATCACTGTCTTGTACCATGCTTTTTGCTTTTGTGTGGATTTTTTCTAGAGGAAACATTATTATAATGTAGTATATACATAACATCAGTGTGGACACGTCCTCGTCCTGCTGTTTGAGAAACATAAAAGCAAAAGTCTTCTCTACACATTTCTTCCTCCCCATCCCTGCTGCACCTGACTTTCTGTGATTGATACAGTTTTCAGAAAAATGTGAAATCTCAGAATAAAAACCAACGGTGTATTCCAACTTCTTAAAATGTAAACATACAACAACACATGTGAACCTACTGCAAAGTTATAACTTAAAGTTTAAACTTCAATCCAGGTTAAAACTCACTTTTTCATCCCAGGTACAAAAGGTCAGATATTTAGCAGGAGAATTGAAGTTTTCATTAGATAAGTTAACATAGTAACATAGACACATAGAGAACTTTGTGTTAAGATATATAAAAATCAAATGAAACTTGATATTTTTCATTTTTCACTCTCTCATTTCTCCTAAGGCCACACACTTTTGGCAGTACGAGCGCCGTCTGGCACACAGTTAGATGTTCCCATTCCCAAAGCTGTAAGTTCTGCACCACTGTTGTTTCCTTTCTTTTCTGTCTTTACTTCATGTAGGGTGATTTAGCATGTGTATACATCTCCTCCTAGGTCCTGAACAGCCCAGCAAAGTACCAGATCCACCTGAAGAGCGTCAGAGGTCCTATAGATGTTGTTCTTCTTAACAAACACTCTGTCAGCTCTGCCCCCGTCGTACTTCCAGTCCCACCGCCCGAGGACATTTTACAGAGGGCCAAGTCAGCCATGTCGGCTGTGTCAAACGAGACAGAAAACAGTATTGGACCCTGTCAGGATTCAGCTGGTACCAAAAATTGCTCTAAATCTGAATGCATGACCAGGGAGGACATGCAGTCTCCTCATGCATCATCATTTATTAACACAGAGCCCAGCAGGACTGATGAATCTGAATGTGAGTACTTTTTGTTGATTTGACACATCTAAAACTTTATTGTACAAACTCGACCTCTTCTCATATTGAATTATAGTTTTGTTTGGCTAGAGTAAGATTTAGTATTGAACTACTAAAGTTGAGTTGAACCATTTCCTCTGCTGTTAAGATGACCACTGATGTGACTAGAACCAGATGTTGAAAATGTCTTTACAAATAGCACACTGTAAGAAAGCAGTGATTTTAATGTTAAGTTAAAAACAATTTATTTGTAGCACTGACTAGGACGTTACATATCCTACATATCTCTCAAATTGTTAGTGCTCTTTATCTGAACTGAGGCAGAATAATAACAAACATCAATCACTTCCTGTGCTGGCTGGTGAACAGTTTATCAGCTGCAGGGGTGGTTCTGCTGCACATTGATGTGTTTTTTATTACTTTTGCTCACTCACACAATAACATCTCTTTATCTCATGTATGTTTGTTCTGTTGCTCGTCTTTCATTGATTAGAAAATAATCTTTTTTTCAGCGCACGATGTATCAGAGGAACTCCAGAACCTAAAAGACTTGCCTGAAGGTAATACTGTTTTTGCCATGATTCTGAATGATATACGGTATATTAATTAAATATTGCAATTCGGTTTATGTGAGTTTATACTAATCTATAATGAAGTATCTCTTCTCTGATGTTGCAGAAATAATGAATGCAGATCTAATCACACGGCTCCTGGCCTCTGAAGGTCAGTGCACTATACTTGCATCCTATTTATATCATATATTGGCATTTGTGTTAATCATGTTTTCCTCTGCTCTACAGTTTTTTCTCCACTCCTCCGCCTGTCTCCACCCCCGTCTGAACATGAGTATGTCTGCAGTCTGGATGACAGCGAAGGCCTCTGCGACCTCTTTGACATCCCTCTGCTCAATGTTTGACCGTGAACTCCCACAGTTCTTCTACAGTAGACATTTTTCTGACGGTTTTTAAATGGTTGTTTTGTCGTAGCTGATACTATACAGTGTTCACCTCATTCAGATACTGTGAAGCAAACATATGAGAAAAAGCTTGCATCAGAATGGTCTAATACAACATGTTCACAATATTTACAGAACGGATGTAGTAGACATGATTATATAGATGAGTTTTAAATTCTGGTTCCTCATATGAATCTTCAGCTTTGTGGTGCTATTTTCTCAGTGTTGATTTGAGAATACATGTGACACAGACTGTGGTACCACTTAATGTGAAACAGTTATGTCGCAGCTCTGTGAGGCTGTAAATTCTCACAGTGCTTCAAGCTGAATACTAATATTGACATGCTGATGTTATCACTAAGGTACACCTGAGACTAATAGGAATTCCTTTAGCATACGTTTGGTCATAAGCTAAAGTATTGTACAAACAGAAAGTATGACCTGATAGCGGAGCTGGAGAAGAAAATCAGGGATTGCCAAAGTCACTGGGATTCATCCACAGGAGGCATCAAAGAAACATGCGTTTGATTGTAGAGGCATCTTGATTCCAGAAATGCTGTTATCAAGACCTTACAGTGCAGAAAAGCTTTACATTAATCCCTTTGAGAACTGGCGTCTGGCTGTGATAACGTATAGAGGAGAGCTCGCATCTTGAATTTGGTCCCAAAAGAGAAGCAATAGATCCAAAGCAGATCTTATTTTCTTTGTGTCTGATCTCATTGGAATATGACATGTTGCTTTTATTTCTCTTTGATACATATTTTGATGTTCAATAATAAAGCATTGTTATTATAAATATATTTTTGTTTTTTTTGTGTTATTATTATCACTTGGAATCTAAATGATGTTGAAATAGTAGTTGTAGAGTTTTAGATTAAAAGCTGCATCAAGTTCTGTATTCACGCTGCCCTCCAGAGGTTGAAAGAAGTAACTATGGAAACTGATGTTAAAAAAATATAAAGTTATACTTCTTTAGGGCAAATTATTTTACAACCAAAATTCATTATCAGACACCTAAAAGCTACTCCACCTCTGGGAGTCCTCAGGAAAAACAGTATTCTACTTTTATATTGTTAATTTTTGTGTTTTATCAAAATATCTGTAGAAGTTAAATGTATCTTGGTTTTACTGAGTGTGTCCATATAAATATATCTGAATAAAGCTGTAATTAAAAATGTTTAAATGTGAGATGTAAAAGAAGTTTAATGGAAAACATAAAAATTGTCAGAGACAGGGAGTTTTAAAGGACCTGTTTGGCAGTGTTTTGTTGTTCATAATGATGTGTCTCTGGCCTCCTGAAGTTACTGCAAATTGGAAGTACAGCTTCAAATTTTATTGCAGGGTTATTGTATCTAAAAATGCAATATGTATCTGGACAAAATAATTTTCAGGATAGAAGATGAACTAGAAGTCATTTCATGAAGAGGCATTAGCTTTTGGGCCTTCTTTAAATCAACTTTCCCTTCAGTATCTGCTGCTATATTTTAAATTCATGTCACACAAACGAAATCCAAGGCATTGATGTCTTGATGATACGCCCCCCCCCCGAGATTTATCATCATTTTTTTTTTTTTGTATGGCACGACTTGCTCCTTCACATATTTGATGCCTTTTATTCACCATAGGCTCTGGGTTCTATCTATAAGGCAGATATTGATGTAGTTGTTCTTGCCTGTAAAAACACATTTTAATGGAAGTTTTATGCAGTTGACAGAACCAATAACTTCAACAAATGATACTTGGGCAGAACTATCTAATAAATCAAGAAATAGATTAGAGAAAACACAAAGTTCTTTGAGGAATCATCAAGCCAGAAATCTGTTCTGTCCTGGTTTAAGAGATGACTGCAGTTTGTCTCCAGACGGCTGCATTTGATTTTAATAGCTGGGCTTTTAGGTGTTTTTTTAAGTTCTTTATTTATAAAACACAAGGAGACATTGAATTTCAATATGTATTTGGAATATTAACAATGAAGTGCTCTACTGTTATATTGTTTTCTTAATTATAACCCCCAAACTTGATGCTTGTGTGTTTCTCTGCAGCTAACTGGGCCCCGTGATGCTGTTAAAATGAGGCTCACAGCAGCAGTTTCTCAATTCACGCTGTTTTGGAACATCAGCTGTTTTAACTGGAAGTCTATGTCGGGCATTTGTACAATTAAGTAATAGGTTGTTATGGCTATGAGCTATTATACAGTTTACAATTATTTATGTAAATGGTGTAAGATAACCTGAATGCATTTAAAGACCCCTTTAGCTTTAAGCTCATGCTGAGCAACAGAAAAACAACAGAACAAGCTAAAGACAGCATTATATGACACAAAAACACAGTAAAACAAACAAAATGACTGACCCACAACTTATTATTGGCACTTTAAATACACCCAGTGTGATTCTTCTTCTCTCAGTTTAGAGCAGGTTTAAGGTCTTTATGCTGTTATCTTTCTAAACTCAAAGTTGGACTCAAACCAAGTATTCCAATCTCAACAGCGACTTTCAGCAGCTGATTTCCCCACTGCCATGACTGAGTTTCCAGCAGAGAGAGGAGGAACGTATGGTGGCAGATCCAATTTCTCATTGACTATTCCCGTGGTGAATCGAGCCCTGCAGCACTGAGTGATCGCTGTTCCCTGCGGCATCAATAATACAGGAGGAAGTTATTGTCCCTGTGCAGGCCACAGTATCATACAGCTAAAGCAAGTGGAGGGAGGGGGTGGTCCTTTCACTCAGCCCTCTAGGGTTTCAGGGCCTGCAGACAGTGGTCTGACTCTGGGGAGCCGGCTCCTGTGCCCTTGCACAGGGCTCAATTGTAAGTCCACCTGACTGAGGGATAAATGTGTCTAAACAGTGACAGCCTGCACAGTCCTGCCGGCCCAGCCCCGTCGGTAAGACTACACCCCCCAACAAACCCAGTGTCACAAGATGAGTCCCGGCTCAAAAGAGAATTAGTCAGTAGGAGACATTGGACAGTTAGAGAATGGGATAGATATCCTGGGTGTGATTAACATGATCCAGATTTTCACCTTGTTTGAGCACCTCACTGAGTGCTGTGACCTTCCTGTAGCCTCGTGATGGCCCAAAATACTAAACTGGGAACACCTAAAGCAATGTATGAACCTTCAAATATAAGGAGGCACAAATGTTTGCTGTTTGTAAATGTAAATGTGTAGGTATACCCAGGCCTAACCACCCTACTGTGTTCATTATGTCTGCATTGCTGCCTGAAAACAGCCAGTTAACATACTGCAGGGTGATCGTGATACATGAAGCCACAGATCAACCTAAACCCCAGACACAGAAACAGCTTCCCCACACAGTTAAAATAAAAGAGCAATAGAGGACAGTGGTGGGAGGGAGCAGAAGGAGAGAGAAAGGCAGAGTGATGGTGAAACAGAGAGTGCCACTCAGAAGGAGGTCAGCAGCAGTGTGTTGACTCCCATAAGTTTAAGAAGATGCTGACCAACACTTAACAGCATACTTGAAAACATAAATGGATTATAACGATTGGTGAGTTCTGAATATGTTTTTTCTTACATTTTTATGAATGAGTGTTGATACATGTAACTTAGATAAATTGGTTCAGTTGATACAGATGTATGTTGCTGTTCTAAACATGATCTCTTTAAGACAACTGTGAATTCAAATATCCTACTTCATAACTAACCTTTGAATGCTCTTTCAGCATCACACATGGACCTACCTTTAATTGTTCAGAGTCTTATAGTTTGTAAAACTTAATTACATTACCGATACTTGTTTTAGTAAGCATGCAGTGAAAGTGGTAAGATGATGTGGGAGCCAGTCATTAAGGTTTAATATCCCCTCTCCGCTGAGACACTTTACTCCTTGAGGCCATCCCATCGCTTAAAACAAAAAAGACCTGCAAGCATTATAACAGAAGTTATTTTGTGAAATGAACAGGAAAAATGACCCACACAGGAAGATGTGACACCAGTGTGTCATGGTGCACGGTGGCATGAGATGAAGATGGCAGAGAAAGGGTCAGGGATGGCCACTCTTAAATTCACAAGCATCATAGTTTGTGCTGTTTTACTCGGACAAGGAGTCTCTGAGAAGACAGGTGAGTACTCTGCAACTCAGTACAGCAGTTATAAGTTTATTACTGCATGTTTATTATGTAATGTTGTCTCTAATGGTTCTCTTGTTGGAGGTGGTAAAGAGGACCAAAGAGATGCCATCCTGAAGGAGATCATTTCAAAATGGAGTAAAGGAAGTGGCTGGGATCCACAGCATGCTCCTCCAGAGACAAAAAAGGACCAGTCTGTGCCCGGTTGGATGAGAAATATCATGGGGGGCCTAAAAACACTTGGTTTACTTCCCAACAAGAACCTGCCTTCATTAAATAAGCCAATTGACAGACATCGGCTCTCTGGGTTCCTCTACAACATCTCTCTGTACCTCCAGGAGGTGGGTGCCGAGCTGGAGGAGGTGCCGGCAGAACCAGACGAGGAGCAGCTGTGGGAGAAGGTGCTGCATTACTTCCTCCAGTCTGAAGGCAACGCTGCTCTGAACCAGTGGAACGGCCGGGTGCCACCTCGACCCAGCATCAGACTGCAGGACTGGTTTTTGTCCCTAAGGGGCAGCCCACACTGGGACTGGCTGCTGGGGCTGCTGCAGAGTCTTATCACTATATCAGAGCGTCAGCCCCAAAGGCCGCTCTTAACTTTCCTGTCTCAGAACTGGAGGACAGTCAGCGCTGTACTGGAAGCAGCGCTTCAGGCTCTGGTCAGTGGGACATATGGCCAGGCCAGTGCTGGCCTGCAGGGCTTCATCTGTGCTCTAAAGGGTCGAAACGACTGTGCTTTTAGTGTTAGCTGGCTTCAGCAGTTGCTGCAATTCCTCGAGACACGCAACTGGAAGCCTGTGGTCAGTTTACACCCAGCAGGAGAAGCTGCTGAACACAGTAAGGGCTCAAATGCGTTTGGACGTTTAAAGCCCTTCAGTTTGCCTCCTGAGGCCATACAGCAGGATGGGCAGTCTGGAAATGCATCTGTGGACGGTATGATGGCCAGGGAGGATGAGCCAGACTCCATGCAAAGCCTTCTGCTACAGGCTTTATCGCGCTCAGGTGGCGCAGAGCGAGGAGGCCATTTGGCACAGAAGAATTTAGCTCTTGTGCAGAGCTTGGATGGACTGAGAAGTGGCCTTCTGCACAGGGTGGGGAATTCTGTTTATGGTAACCTGAGGAAGAAAGTGTCACGAGTTACTATGGTGCTGCTTGATGATGTCAGCAGCCTGGTGGATGTACCACAGGCCAACTCTCAGGGCCGGTGCTCGGTTGGTGAGTATGAGGAAAAGAGTTTGCACACTGTTTGCACAAACTCAAAGAAAAACAATCAGTGTTGTCAGAAATGTTTGAGTTACATGTATTCATAGGCTACATACAATCTGATCATAGTCATTAGATGGAAAGCGCTCCAGTTGTAGTTCTCATGTCAGATGCTGCTGTATGTGGATTCACTCTCAGATTCAAATACTCTGCTTCAGAGAACTATTCTTAGAAAAGTGTGAAACATAAATAAAGAAATTGTGTAAAGTTTAAATCATATACAGTGGTATTAATGTAAAACAAAAACAACAACCTTGTTTATAGCTTTATGAATATGGCCCTGGTTTCACCTGAAAGATCCAGGAGAGAATGTGACAGTGACTGACACTGCTTTAAAATCTTTATAATCATCCCGGCCATTGAAAGCATCTGTTGTTAGCCCAGCTAATCTCTTTATCCTCTCATTGATGTCCGTAACATTATATCTTGGGCATTGTTAGCTGAGCTGCATCGTTACATCAGCCATAGTTGTGTACCACAGGAACTTCCAGCTGTATTTTCCACCACTCATGCACTTTGATTTTCAAATAATACTTTGTTTTCGCTGCTGGTTTTTAAGGTGACCTCAGGCAGCTGATCTTATGGTAAGTTGTTTTAGGAATATGATTGCAGTTTATATATTTTAACATAACATTATGAGTAACACAGATTTACATTTCAATCATTGATCTGTTCATGCGTGTGTAGGGGGATAAGACATAATGTGATGTGGAACACTCAGGCGTTGGGTGTTAGCTCCCATGGCCTCCCAAGCTCACTCCCATTTCTGTCCTGCCCCTCCCCCGACGGAGATGAGCTCAGGTCATCGGTCCAGTCATCCCCAGGAGCAGCTCCCTCTTCACAAAGAATCTCCAAACAAAAACGTCTTCATAAACCCTCTACTGCACCTCGCGACGCTCACTTCACCCAGTCGCACACAGTGACAACAACAGAGGGCAATAACCAGCAGAATGAGATGGAGTACTTGAAATCTACAGAAATCCTGGAGGCAGCGTGTAATGACTCCATCCCAGGCTTGACTGGCGTCTCTAACTTCACTGTGTTCCTCTACTGTAAACTGTTTGAAGGGGAGAACGGGTCAGTTAATCCTCCCATGGATCAGATGGGGCTCGATCTGCATGCTACATGCTCTGACGCTGCTTGGTATCTGTCTGCTGCTGAGGAGGACTTCCTCTGGGTCCACGTCTGCAGCGAGTTTTTTGCCCATGAATTCAACAACACAGTGTGTGCCAACTCCTCTTTCTGGCTGCAGAGAGCACAGCAGGTAATGGATCACTTTTTAGATGAGTGAACAGCTCAGTGGATTATTTTTAAACACAAAATTCAGTTTAATATGTGTTAACTCATTCCTGTTTTGTAATTTGCAGGCTGCAGTGATGAAGGACTACCACTTTTTTAACCAGACAAGTATAGACGACTTGTGTGTGCAGCTTTCAGGTGAAGCAATAGAGAGTCCAGGACTCAATGAAAACTGTGTGGCTCAGTTGAGCAGCAGGTCACTCACTGCCCAGGCTTTCAGACACTGCTTCCTGCCCAACAGCTCAGTGCTGATCTCAGGTCTGTGCAGCAGGGAGTCCCCTGACTCGCACCAGTCTTTACCAGAGGGCAGTTGGGCTGCAGCGTACTGCTCCAAGCTGCACAACTTCTCCCATGATGACACCATTGTGGGGACTTGTCAATACAAGGAGTGGACTGTGCATAATTTCACCAACTACACCCTCCTGGAGCTCTGTGAACAGACCCATGGATTGAGAGAGTACATTTGTCTGAACTCCACACTCTACCATCAGCTGTTAACACTGATGCCTCAGTTTGCCGACGTCTGTGCAGATCTGCAGGCAGAGCAAGAGGGCAGGAAATGCTTTCTGCAGAGGTTTTTTGACATGCTGCCCGCACCGTATGAGTTTGACACATCGCAGCTGTGTGTAGACCCGGCCCCACTGCTGGTGGACGTCCTACACAAGTTGAGTGTGTGTGAGGTTGAGGGAGGGGAGCGTGAGGGGTTTTTGGTGGCGCTGGGATATGTGTTGCGTGTCTTGGACTTTATGGTTGGCCTCTCTTCAGGGCTGGATGAGGGGGAGCGAGAGGCAAGACAAGGTCTGGGTCAGGCCATCCTCCTCTCCAGTCTCCTTGACAACACATCCTGGGCCACACTGCAGCCAGAAGCCTCCATGAGTGTCCTTCAAACTGTGGGAGTCTTCCTGCGCAGAGAGCAGAACGCCACTCTGAAAGAGGACTTGCTGAGCTGCTTCAGTGTAAGATACAGTAGCTGACTGACACACACTGTCACAAGAGTCTCACACACACCATGAGTGACTAACGTGTTTCTGCTGTTACGTCAGCCCGTCCTGTGGGACCTCATCCAGCGGGATGACAACTCTTCTGCTCTCAGGGTTCTGCTGCAGGTACTGTCCTGTGTAGCTGAATTTATCCTCAACTTGTCTCAAAGCTCACTGAATTTAGATTTAGGTGAATTGCTTTACATCACCAGGAATACCTCCAGATGCCAAGAGACAGCATTCGTACTCTGGTGATGTCTGCTGAAAAAGATGCAGTGAAGAGATTTCTCTCCCATATGCACCAAAGTTGGGACCAGCTTCAAGTTGAAACCAGCCAGGTTGTTTTTCAGCTTCATATAAAACATGCTATGTACTGTGGTTCCACAGACTGGTTAATGAAACTAAATGGTTTTTCTCATTAAAACTATCCTTAAACAAGTGATAGATGGGAAGGATGTGTAATGCAGTTTGGTGGGTTTCTTACTGAATTGAGTTAAAGATTGAATTGTTATAGAGCGCTGAATTGAAGACTCATCTGTTCTGGTCCTGTTGTTTTGTCTTCTCGGTCAGGCCTCTCAAAAAGAGTTACAGGCCATGGAAACAATGACGGCTGCTTTTATCCATAAGTTTCCCCGAGTGACCCCTGAGCTGTTCGTGGACCTTTCTCAGTTCATTCCCTTCATGTCCGTCTCTGACATCATGAGCTTTCCAGCATCTCTGATTGTGAATGACAGCGTGTGAGTTACTGAGCTCACAAATCATCATAGTTAACACCCATTTTTTTCCCCTTCCACTCACACTAACACCTTCTGTGTTGCTCTTAAGGTTAACAGCCATTCGTGACCACAGCTCAGGGATGAAGTCACCACAGAAAAAGGCCTTTGTGAAAAGGCTCCTGCAGTCCAGTGTGGTGGGTGATGTCCCTTCCTGGCCGCCATACTTTCTCAGTTCCATCCTCCCACTGCTGCCTTACCTTCCAGTCAGCCATTTTCAGCAACTTACATCACAGCAGGTCAGAAGACATTTCACTCATATATTTAGCTCTGTATCATTTGCAGTCATCAGTCTCAGTTCAGTTTAACCCTTATGGGAGATTTTCCAAACAAACATCTAACTCTGCCATGATACTTGCTATACTTGATACTTACTAATGACCTCCAATATGTAGTGAATTTAGTTTTTTTCTTGTTTTCACATTTCCACACTTTTAGCTTACTCCTCTGGTAGAGTTGCTTGGTAACAGCAGTCTGGATGGTGTGAGGGGGCGGCACGTGCTCCGGACCCTCTTCAGTAAAAAGAAGAATCTGACCAGTGATAATATACTGAGGTGAGACCAAGACACTTCAAGTTTCATTTATTCAAGTGTGTCCATGTTTATGAACACTGGGTAGCACTAAAAGTCTAGATTAACAGAGGTCACTTTATGCTTGATGGAGGTTAAAGGTGATACTGATATTGAGTTTTTTGGGAGGCAGTCCTTTCTGTTTTCATTTAGTGTTACACACCAAAATGCACTTTATGTACGCTTTGCCAAATAATTCATTAGATTGATTTCTTTACTTATGAAATATTTGAAAAGCTGTTTTTTCTTTAAAGTTTGTGCTAATGTTAAGAAAGTCTGGTTCTGACACTGAGCAGAAACCAGTTTGAGATGATGATTTGTTGGTGGTAATAACTCAGTGTTTTTAGGTATAGGTATATAGGTATAGGTGTATAGGTATATAGCATTTCTAATCCCTTGTGGTGTAGTTTATTATTATTATTATTATTATTATTATTATTATTATTATTATTA
>OOFC01014587.1:0-10873 GCA_900323345.1 Pseudochromis fuscus
CAGATTCTTCTTCTTCTCCTTCATCATCTTCTTCTTCTTCTTCTTCTTCTACTTCTTCTTCTTCTTCTCCTTCATCATCTTCTTCTTTTTCTTCTTCTTCTTCTTCTTCTTCTTCTTCTCCTTCTTCTTCTTCTTCTTCTCCTTCTTCATCTTCTTCTTATTCATCTTCTTCATCTTCTTCTTCTTCTTCTTCTTCTTCTTCTTCTCCTTCATCATCTTCTTCTTCTTCTTCTTCTTCTCCTTCTTCATCTTCCTCTTCTTCTTCTTCTTCTTTCTGATGACTCTACCACCACGCACACCTCCACCACCAAGTACTCAGCTATTAAAAACATTCAAATAATGTTCAGGTCATTCAGGATGTTTAGGCTGACATTTTCTAGTTTTTCTACTTTTTAAAGTATAATTCAATTTTTTATAATGTAACTGAACAGATCAAATATTCAGATCCTTGTTTTTTGTTTTGACTTTTTCTACTTTTTTTTGTTTCTTTTTCTTTCTCTCTTTTTTTGCTCTTTATCCATTTTAACATCTTCAGCTTAGGCCTGTTTGTTGTTTTTAAAGATTATCATGTAGATTTGAATTGTTTATAATTCAGGCATATGAACTTCAGCAAGCAGTAGCTGCATTTTTAACCAAACCTAAAAACTTTTTTCAAACAAATTTCCACAGAAACATGCGTTCCACCCAATTTAAAGCTGTTGAATTTAACTAAAAAAATTGTATATGATAGGTTCTATCTACTGCAGAAGGATAAACAGTGAAGCTGGTGATATTCGATATATTTTTTTATTTTAAATAATTCCAATGAAAACCAATGACTTGGACACTGGAAGAAACGTGATTCAAAGAAGAGGTAATGTGATCTGTTAGGGAATATTTTCTGTTGCTGTTGATCCCACATGATGGAGGAGGATATATGTGGGCCAGGAAGGATCATATCATCTATTGCAATGCTATTGTACTAATGTGTTTTTGGATAACAATGAGAGTCTTTGGCACAGAGAGATATGCTATATGTCAGGCTCAGGCTACACAGGCAATACTTGCTGACAGTAGGCAAAATACTGAATATCCTCAGATTTGTTTTTTAATGTTTTCATACTAGATTTCATCAGAAAAATGCTCTAATATGTCAGGAGCCACTTGATAACTTATCTAAATGTGTGTTTCCAGGTTCTTCCCCAGCTAATATGGGACATAACAGAGCGATTTCAGGGGCCTGACTTGCTCTGCCGGTCCATCAAGTACTTGCAGATTGTGGGCATGTTTGCTTCCTCCTACATGATAGTTGCCATGACAGTAGATCGGCACCATGCCATCTGCTGCCCTTTGCAGGCCTACCGTGGGGGAGCGATGTCCCGCTGGAACACCCCTGTCATGGTGGCCTGGGGCCTGGCGCTAGTCCTCAGCATACCACAGGTAGGGAGTGGTGATTGCACAGGCAAACAAATCTTTTCACACACACACAGCACAAAAACCCCATGGGGAAATAGGAAATGAGAGCTCAGCATGCGTTCACACCCTGGTTTCTACAGTAAAACTCAAGATGTTGATCTATTTTTAGCGTGATGAGGTCACTGCAGTTCAGCTAATGGAGAGGGGAAAAAAAGACTTTGTGCCATCTCTGTGGGTGTGCTGACCACCCTTCCTCTCGCGTCTGTCAGGTTTTCATCTTCTCTCGCTCAGAAGTGGCTGACGGAGAGTTTGAGTGCTGGGGTCACTTTGCTGAGCCGTGGGGGCTGAAAGCCTACATCACCTGGATGACCGTGGCCGTCTTCGTCCTGCCCGCGCTCATCATTACCATCTGTCAGGTAATACTGGTTGTACTGGCTGCGCTCTGCACTGTCCACGAAGACTATAGATAAGGGGATTACATGCTTAACAACAAAGAAGCACGCAGCATGAAGTGTACATTTGTCAGACATTGTTCGGTAACCAACGGGGAACTGTGCTTGGTGTTGTGTAGCATCCCCTGGCGGATAGGAGTTTTGGGCTGCCTCCCATCAGTCCTGCGCTATTTAGGGAAAGATATTTCCAGGGTCCAGCTATTTCCCCTAATTAACACTGCACTTGGAGGTCCACTGCTGAGATGGCTGCCCACTCTGAGAACCTCCTGCCGGAAGAGGAATGTACCAGATCTCAGCCAAACATAGGATCCTTGACCTCCTTTCAATATCGGATTTCATATCGAGACGCATGTTATGACACTTTATGAGAGGGAGGAATAATGTTGTTTCAGCTGAAGAAAGTTCATCTCAAAGTTTCAACTGACTCTGATTAAACCCCATATATTCCCCTTTTTTAGTTAAAGTGTGCAGAGGAGCAACAGTTACTAGTTACAAACATTAAAATTAGGACCAATAAAAGTAAAAATAATAGCTACGTATGAATCAACTATTATTACTGTATTTCAAAGGGTTGTTTCAGGGGACCATCACAAATCCTTTTTACTGCAGTAAAAAGTTTATGTGAGCTGCTCTGATTGTAACAGAGTGAAGGAATGGTGGTGGTTAGTAATGTTACATAAAAATGTCTGACCCTGGTTTATGGAGGATCATCAAGGCCAACACACTCTCTCTCTCCTTCGTCTCAAACAGAACTGCAAACAAGATTGTCTGCAGCAAAGACAAGCATCTGAATCTGGCACGTGCGGGTCATAAAACTCAATTCCCTTGAGTCTGCGATGATGGAAACTCTTGAGTCGCTCACACTGAACTCTTCTAACTCCTGAAAACATTCTTGTTTTTCAGATAAGAATCTTTCGTGAGATTCACAATAACATCTACCTGAAGTCAGAGAGGATGGTGATGACGGAGATGAAGAAAAACGAATTCCTCTTTCGTTTCCACAACTTTAAAAAGGACGATGACCGGGCCAGAGAGAGGGGGAGGCGGGCGTCCGGAGGAGGGGCCAGGGGAGGACAGCTCTTGAAGGGTGTAAATAACAACCCTCACAATAACCCCCACAACAGCCAAGTGGGAGAGTGTTACGACTATGTACCATCTGCTGCCCAGTATAACAGTTGCTGTGGGGAAGCTGTGATGACAACATCAACAACAACACAACAGCCAATGCTGAACAGCTCAGATTGCCAGGAGTCCTACACCAGCTCACCACGCTGCTCCCTCGATTATGTCCCCCCTCACCCTCCGGCCGCTCCGCCTCCAAGCATCACTAAAGCCATGTCCAAGACAGTGAGAATGACCCTGGTCATCGTGCTGGTCTATACCATCTGCTGGTCGCCGTTCTTCATCGTCCAGCTGTGGGCAGCGTGGGACCCCAACCCTCCAGACCAAGGTCAGCCATAAACATTTATAGAGGCAACAGCACAACACCCGCCTCTGTGTGCAAGTCTCCCTCAAAGAGCAATAAAAGCAAACTGTGTGTTACAGGGATTTCAGATGAATCATTAATGTTGTTTTTCCCAGGTGGATTGATCCTCCTTAGCCCAGTTAATCCACTTAATTGCCTAAAATGTGCAAACCTTACTTCTTTTCCACTCCAGGCAGCTGAAAGCTAAATGATGGGGTCTGGTTTGTAACAACAAGCTTTGATCAATGCTGTTGTTCATGTTTGTGAGTCTAAATACGATCTCGCTCATTATTCCAAGAACAAGCCTCAGCACAGATGTGGTGATAGTGAGTGAAATACAAGGTCAAAAACAATGTTTGTTTTGATCCACTATCAGGAACCCCGGGATGGCACACTCTGGCCTCTGTGTACATTTTGGCACACAAACAGCATCGCTTGATGTCTTTACTCGCAGCCAGTAATGACGCAAGCAAGGAAGGCTAGGTGAGGCTTAAGCTGTGGCCGACAGCATGGACAGAGTAGGTGTCTGCAGATCTAAAGCTAAAGGCAAACTAGAGGCCGGTAAATAACCTGTTTTTTAATCCCCAGCTGATTTTGTAACTGGGCCAGATGTTGACATATGATCAACAACAATCACTCCCAGCAGCTTGAACACATGGAGGAAGACACGTAACCTTGCACACCTACACACACACACACACATACAAGCCCACATCCATATGCAAAGTGTACTCACATGCAGCTACAAGTATGCATACACATGAGAGAGTCCTCCCTGCCAGACAGATCCGCACACAAACATGTAGATGATTATTATCAGCTTTGTATTATGAAATCAGTTTGTCCTTATCTATTGTCCTCATTTGGCTGCAGTGAGAAAGCAGCTTTTAATTGTTACACAGAAGAATTATTATTAGAAGTTTGAAAAAAGAAACTGGAAGAGGAAGTATGTAAGGGTTTGTGGCTCTGGGATATTTATAATCCTGTTGCCATTCCTGAAGGAAATAAAATGAAAAACAATAATCATGAATGCTTTATATTTAAACTGAGTCGTTGCACATGTTTATGTTTGAGTGAAGCATGGGATGACAGTGATTATGAGAGCAGAGAGAACAATGTGATGAACAGTGTAATCTGTCCTCAGTTTCAGAGGAATGTCATATTTTTACCTAACTTTGAGTATGACTGGATTTATTTGCTTTTCTTTTTATGTGTCCTCTGCAGGAGTGGCCTTCACCATCCTCATGCTGTTGGCCAGTTTGAACTCGTGCACCAACCCGTGGATATACACAGCCTTCTCCAGCAGCGTGTCCACAGAGCTGCAAAACCTGCTCCGCTGTCGGTCACGACCCGGCCGCCGGGGCTCCATCCCCGATGACTCCACCACCACGCACACCTCCACCACCAAGGACAGCCTGTACTGACAGAGGCTGATGAGACGGAAACGGACGCACCGAGACACGTTTCAAAAGACTCACATGGGTGGGAATGCGCCCGTTGCAAGGACGTGCTGTTTCACACAAACCCACCACCACCGCTGCCATCACCCTCGAGAACAGACGGCGCTGACCTCCACCAGATGTTTTCAGCGACACAAGGACAGCTGTACTGTCAGCGGGACATCCATCTGTAATCACCTGTCCCCTGCACACAGGCAGTGAGGAAGAGTGTCATTGAAGATGTCAACAGCATACACAGTCCGGCCTCCGTGCATCTGCAATTTAAAACGGCTTGGAAAGTGGGGAGATTTTCACCTCGGTATAGCTGCTGAGTGACCTGCTCAGACACAGCGGAGCAGCAGGAATGCAAAGGGTGGACTGCTGCATTAATGGCTTTATGTACAGAGCAGCAGACGAGCCTTTGGGTGCAGGGAAAAACCAGAGAGAGAGAGAAACATGCAGACAGCACAAAAGAGTGAGACTCCTGTTAGAGTGAAAACAGACAGAGGATGTCATGGGTGTTACAGCTGCAGGAGTGGTCCTGAGAAGGCTGTAGTTGAAATCTAATAATGTGGACAAACTTTGTTATATCAAAGAAAGTGGATTAGAGACGGATGCTCCAGGCTGAATTCATATTCACTGAGGAGGAATTCAGTTCGAAGAAACAACAGTGATTTGTTAGCAAGACTGACAGAAACTCACTCACTGAGGACGGTGTCCAGAAACCGCCCAGCGAGGACCTGGAATACTGTGGATTAACAGACAGAAAAAAAACCCCACATAGACACTCAAATGAAGTGAGGATTAGACCTAGACGAAGACAAACGAACAACCCAGGTTTCTATAACCAACTGGGACACAATTATGTGAATGTATTTTGTGCAAACACAGCATATGAGGTACACAAACTGACCTTCCTGTAACACCCTCCTGAGACTATGAAGAGAGGACATTATGCAGAAGGAAGGAAACAAATGAGAAACATCCAACAACATTCCATGTACAGCGATGAACAATGTAAAGTATATTTATTGAAAGGTGTAAGGCACATTAGATATTATTACATTTTGTGGAAGATAAAAGTTGAATGTAAATCATCAACCATAGTGGTCTGTGGTGTGTAGTAGAAAACAAGTAGGTGTCAAACCAAAGAGCCTTTTTTTTAAGCTTGACTAGGTCCATACAGGTCTGCACAGTTAAGATCTCACAAAGCTTTAATGGATAACTACTGGACACCATCTATTTAAGAGAAAAAGTTCACATCAACAGTCTAAACCAAGTGCCTGTAATGTCGGTAGACATGTGTAGAGGGGCCTCCCTCACTGGATTAATCTTCAGATGATGTCAGCCATGTTATTCTTAGACAGAGCTACCACCAGAGCAGGGATCACTGGCTATGTTATATCACACCATGAGTCTTTTTATCTTTTTATTTATTGTTGTATACATATATACATAAACATATATATATATATATATATATATTTTAGTTCCTGTTACTGCCTTTCAGGTACAGTTTTTATATTGCATTTTTTTTCTGTGTAAAGAGTAATTTAATATGCCCCTCAACTGCATGACTGACCTAAAGTAGGACCGTTATGATTTTTTTTTTTTTTTTAATAAAAGTATAGTTATATAAGCTACCGTACATACAGTAGATATGATAACTTTGTGTGTAGAAAATGAAATGAGAATTTACTGTATTTGGTCAAAGTATCCATTTCAGATAAGAATGTCCCGAAAATAATGTAGTGTGTTTATTTAATGCTGTTCACTCACACAAGAGCCAGCTCAGCCAGCCCATCCTTTTCTTTTTTTTCCTGTGTAGACAGTGTTATGTGAGTCTCCAGGACAATACTGGGATGCTTTCAAGATGTCTCAGGAGTACTCGTCTGGGTCGAAGGAGAAGCCTCACCTTTTCCTCTGTGCGGCCATGTGTTTGGGCTTTCAACACGGCGCTGTGTATTTGTTCCCCTGACACAAGCCTGCACTTTGATTCTTTGCCAAATGACAGGCTACAGCAACAACGTCCCGTGTCTCACTTTGTTATATCAGGAAATAGATGAACTTCTCCCAAACCTTTGGGGTGTTCATGTATTTTCCTCTTCCTGCCAGGAAGCGGGGAGGTCGCAGGATGATTCTGCTCTGCTCAGAGGGCCACACTTCAGATCCCTCCACGCTTTCAAATGGATGGGAGAGGCCAAACACTCTTAAACTGTGCATTATACTTTCAGTACCGCCATTAAAACAGCTAAATAATGAATGGACTCCAACAGATTGAGAATTTACTGGCACAAACACCTCTAAAAATCCACTGAAAGCAGATCCATAATTGCAGAGTGCCAGAGCGTTTGATAAATTCTCCACAGGGTTGATCACTGCAGTGTGTGTGTGCTAGTGTGTGTGTGTGTCAGCTAAATGTCCTAATGCTCATGGTTCCCACACTGAACCATGGTTGATGTCTAAAATCAAGGTCATCTCTTCATTACCGTGGAGCAGTGTTTCATGCCAGGCCTGTTAGCTGCAATAGGGGCATCAAGGAAATGAATAGCCCCTCAGTGTGACTGTCACAAGGGCAGAAAATCTTTCAACTTCCCACTTCAGATCACTTTAAGGTCAGCCTAGGAGTGCAACCAGTGGATCTAAAGAATGATCAAGAAGCATAGCCTTGACTACAATCAGTATAAATCAGACCTGGAGCCAGGAGCTTTACTATACTGAGCAATGTGTCTGCATTGCTTAACTCAAGACCCCTCCACAGACCCTATGACTGTTGAGGCTGCTACTAAGCTCATTCCAAGACACCGGGAGGCATTACTGACCTGGACCAACTTGCACAATCAACTCCAGTGTCGGTGTAAGGAGAGAGCGCTGGAGCATCACATCTTATAATCAAGTGAAAAAAAAAAACAAAACAAAACTATTTGTTTATTGCCTTGTCTAAACACAAAATTATCTTTTCCCTCCCTGAATTTTTAGATCCTCTAGATCGTCACCATTTTACCATCGGCAATTAGGATTTCACACAAACATTCACCACATGCTACGCAGAATAAAAAAGCATTTAATGATTTAAAAGCAGTTATTACTGTGAGAGCCAGGGAGATCAAGGTTAGCTTTTATCACATTCAACCACCCTGTTCTCATTACTTAAAGGGTGGTTGTGTTTACACCTCTACAAAACCGAGCAATTTTTTTTCTTCTTCTTCACAGTAAAAGCAGGCATGTGGACTGAGTCTGATAAAACCCCATTTTATGGCAGCACATTCAACATGCTTTCACAGGATTTATGCGCTATGAAATGGTTTGTTGTGATGTGTCTGCTCCTGTTTAACCTACAGGATTTCATGGCTCCGGGCCAGCTATGAGAAGTGTAGATAATTTGTGAAAAAATACTTGGTTGTCCTTCTCGAGTGTGAAGCAGAGGGGATGTCTTATGTGATGAAGAAAAGGACTCCTACAAAAGGAGAGTAAAAGATAAATAAATAAATAAATAAAACCAGAACCATATATGGTCGGTTCTTGACTGGAAATTGCATTGACAGGCAAAGGAAGAGGGAGATGGTGGAGAGAATAGCACAAAAGGACTTTATTCAAACACAGTCTGACTGTTTTGGTTGAAGCACCTATACATTTACCATGCCTCACTGTATATATATTATCCATGTAACAACCAGAACAATAACTGTTATTGTAGTGAAGGAAGGGAAGCGAGCGTAACAAGATACCATCTGTTTTCTGATTATTGAGTTAGCCCACAGTTTGTTGACCTTGCTCTCCTTTAAAAAAAAAAAAAAAAAAGTAGAAAAAACAATGCTTATGGCATAGACAGAAAAGTGTGACTTCATGTGAGAATCATTTGTGCGACGCCAGTTTCCACATTGCTGAATCCCACTAAGCCCATCGGTGTCTGCCCCCGGAGCTGGTGTTTTACACACCTCTGTCAGAGCGGCTTTTCTCTGCCTCACAGCACGCACACACACACACACACACACACACACACACACACACAAACCCACGCTCTTCTACAGTAACTCCCATCCACAGTAAAAAAAAAGTTTTGTAACATGTGATAAAAAAGATAAACTTTTAATAACAGATATATGACTGCAGTACTTTTAAGAACATCTTCTTTGGTAAATCAGTATTAAAACACTGTGTTATATAATCATATAAATGTCACTGTTTATTCACACGACCCTGTAAATTAGTGTCTGAAACATGAAGAAATAAAAGACAAACAATTCACCCTTGACAGAATAAATTGTCGCTTCCTGTGAGTGCATTTGTTCTGCAACAGCACTTTGAACTCCATCACACAACAAAGAGACAGCAGAGTCTTGTGTCAGCCTCGTCCCCGTGGCCTCCTTTGACTGTTTGTTTGTTCATTCCATTTATATCCCTCCATCCACCCTCCATCCCCCACTTCCCACAGTCTAATAGGTGACTCTGTGAGGGAGTGTCTGGATTCACTCCAGCTCATGTCTGTTTGGAAACCAGCGACATTGTAACGTCTCTATTGTCTCCAACGCCTAAATGTGCCAGAAGACAAAAGCTGAGATGTGCTTATACCACAACTGTGTGTGTTTGTGTGTGTGTGTATGTGATGACAAAGCCACATAAATACAGACATCGGAGAACCTTCTTGTGTTCCATACAGCCCCCTCAGTATTTATGTGAGCAGATCATGTTACTCCTGTACAAAGTTTACATTAGTCTCATGAGACGGAGAGAGAAGCTGCAGTTGTGCTGGTGTTCGTGGAGACGTGAAAGCAGCACTCCATGTGCTGAGCGCTGAGCACAAACACCGATTTGGGACACAGACAGAAATAGACACGCTAAGTTTAAATCTCTCTAACAAACTCGATCGCATCAGCACAATTTGCTTTAAGTACCTATAAAAGTGACAGAGCGGAGGAGATATAAAACAGAACAGAAGTATTCAGAATGCATTATGCAATGTGTTGTGTTACATTAGCACCAGCTTTAAGTGAACCAGTGAAAATCACGTGTAATCTGCCCATGAGGTTGTAGCTGGCCTCCTAGCTTGTTCCAACGGAGACTTAAAAAACAAAAAAGCAGCACAGAGCTGCCGCAGTGTGTTCAACTGGTGGCACTGCACTACAGAAAGTCAAAGAAAATCACAAGCAACTCACATGTCTGTTGACTGAATGAATGCCTGTAACATGTGTAGTGTTGGTGTATATTCAGAGAAAGCCGGACATCAGCTGCTGGTGTGCCGGTGTACGTGCACATCTAGCTCTCCTTGACTATCTAGGAAGGCCTGTGGGATAGCCTTGACTCAAAAATAACCATCGTGTCCAGAGAGAGTTCAGAGACAGGATCCAAGTGGACATGTTTACAACAACAACTGAGTTATTTTTCATGGTTTTGTTAAGTACTGGGACTTGAGACTTTTCCATTTGGACAGAAGATATTAATGTGTCCTCATAGATTGTTTTTAGAAACTGTTTATAAAATTAAGTCTGGAGTGGAAGAGGAAAGTGCAGTTCTTAAGAAATGTGTTTACTAAGTTTTCAAGCATCCAGGAATTAGTTTGTGGAATAAAAATCTACTTGAATCTGGCTACTACTTGATTTGAGTTAGAGTACTGATGGATCACACTGACAATTTGAGACAGGCAAACAAAAAAACATACTTAGAGAATTTCCCCAGTGTGAAATGAATCAAGTCCTATCTTATCTGAGCATGTGTTGCTAGGTAATAAGAGCCTATGAATCTTCCAGTCTGTCGTTGAGAAAAGAAATTTGTAGAAGAGCAGACTACCACTGAATTACATGAACCAACACATTGTATTGGAGGAAAAAACAAGCCATTTATTCATTTTCCTGGAAGAGACATATCCACTAGGCCTCCTCAGGTCAGCCAGTGCAGTCACAGGATTGACATTTCATATAAATGGAAGGCTTGACCTTTTCCCTGTTGGTGAATGGAAGTCCCAGTCTGGCCAGTGCATCCACGCAGAACAACAACCTGGTGTGGATGTACCGACATCCTCAGACCAAGACTCAATACATCACATAAACTGACTGGTTTTCTGTATTTGTACAGTTCAGGTTTATTCTGTCTGGTATTCAAAAAAAAAAAAAAAAAAAAAAAAA
>OOFC01014587.1:11336-26236 GCA_900323345.1 Pseudochromis fuscus
CCTGTAGTGAAAAAAACAAACAAACAAAAAAAAAAGAGTTTTATGATCGCTTTGTGGCTGAACATAACATGAGTGACTAAACAGATTGGAACTCCTATTACAAAAGTAGTACAAAATAACAAACCAGAGAAATTTTTAAAAGTATCTTAATCTTAACAGAGCGTACCATTCATTTATCTTTTTTTTTTATTTATTTTTTTTAATAATTATGAAAAAAAAAAGTGAAAAATCCGAGGATGTCAGATACGGGTCTTTGTCGCAAAAAATAAATAAATGATCGAGTGACTTTGTTGACGCAATCAAAACATTTTTGGGAGTTTTTTTTAAATTTAAGCATTCCTGCTATGTACCTATGAATCCTTTCTAGACACCACCCATAACACCAGTAACATCCTAATGGCTACAATTATAATGCCTTTGGAATTACTGATCAAATTACTGTTGTGTCCTCATCTATTAAGCGGCTAAAAGATTCCTTTCTCTATGTTGCCACTACATTTTTACATAATAAAAATCTTTGTCTAATGAAATTAGGCCTTCTAGTCATTGATAAACTTGCAAATAATTAGCTATTAATGAATGTGATAGTTAAAGAATCATTAACATGGAGTCATTTTTCACAGGCAAAATTTCTTTCAGGCTCTGTTAATTCTTTCTGTCTCTTTAGATACTAAGCAGGCAGTAAGTTTGTAATACACAATGACTTTTTAGAGATTGTGCTGTTTTTTACTGACAACAGCTGCTGATGAAAGCCAGAGCAATGAACCAAAACAATAAAGCAACTAGCTGGAAAATGCAAACAGTGAACTGAAACATGCTATAAAAAGGTCTGTAAAAACTGAGCTGTGGTCATATTCTTCTGTGTGTTTATCACTCCAAGCAACACCTTTGGCATTGTTAATGAATCACATGGCTATGTAATGTGATTTAAAATCAATATAAAAATACAAATGACAGCTGTTGTAATTCATGAGCATCTCCTCAATTATCACTCAGTCAATCACGTGTTCAGTCTGAGGTGTGTGAGACACTCACTCTGTGATCAATGTTGACAGAGAACAGGGGCTGAATGGCATTTACATCTTCATTGTTTCTCTGGGCCTGGAACAAATAAGGGACACATATATAATCCAAATCAAAACATCTGGGCTTACAAAGACAAAAATCCCAAAAGAAGTGGCAGTTAACTCTGAGCTGATCAACTGTACATCAAACACTAACCTTGCGCAGGGCACTGTAGGACTCCTCATCAAAGAATTTGACCTGGTATGTTCCAGAGCTGGCCTGTTTGTGAGGAAGACTCCAGGACACCTGACAGAAGAAAGCAAAGTCACATCTTTCAGTCCTTGCCAAAAGGTCAGGGTTGTGTGTTGGTGACCTGCAGAGAAATGGGTTAGGGCGTAGACTGGTTTCTACAAAATGAGTTGTTTTATACAAGACGCTCAAATACGAGGAAAAAGGCCCATCATCATGAGTGAGTTTAACAGTCAGACTAGCTTCTTCATTTGAAACTGAGTCCACTAGTCATTAGGTAAAACTGACGGAAGCATTTCTATCTTATCCACAATCGCTCTGTCTTTGATAAGCACTGCATTGTAAGTATTTCTTCATGTTTTTGAGGTCACCCTGGAGTATGAAACCAACTAGTCAAAGACTGCCTACAACTACCTACCAACTAGGAATTACTTTGTTATAATTGACAGATTCACAATGATCTGAATGAAGAACATGATGGCCCAACACTACTGACTCAGATACACTGGGAGCAGGGGTCTCAATCAGTAGCTACACATGGATCCATACCTGGTACTTGCCAACATCCTGGCCTCTGGTCACAGGGAATTGTCTTCCATTGACATCAGCGTATAGAGTCACACTCTGCACGAGACAGATATGAGCAGTGGTGAGACAATCGCTCCACAGCATTAACAACTCATCAGGTCGTGTTGAAGCTGGACAGTTACCTGTGCTCCGTTGGCACAGGCCAGGCTGAGCTCCACGATGAAGACAGACTCAGAGGAGATGACGGCGTCAGAGGTGGTGTAGGCCGACGGAGTGATGACAGGGTCCGTGCAGCTCTCTCCTGTCAACACACATTACAGAACTGAGGTCAATTATAAGTGGTACACCAGTGCAACATCTGCACTGTATTCATACATAATACAGCGGTTATATTCCACCTCGTTAGAAGTCAAATGGATGTGGTTTAATTGACTAGCTGCTAGCTAAGAATGATTAGCCAAATATCAGCAATAAACCTCCTCCGCCGGTTCTCCGCCGACTCACCCGAGCAGGCGACCACTAGCAGCGCCAGGAATGCAGCTATCCGGATCATCGTGGCGTCTGAGAAGTTGTTTCACGTTGTTTCTGAGGCTCAGCTGCTCAGCTTCACTGCTCCTTTCACGCTCAATGAAGAAGGAAGGAAGAAGTCCACCTCAGCTCAGCGCTGCGACATCTCTGCGCCTGCGCTGTAGTGACGTGGCCCGTAGTACCGCGTTGCATTCTGGGAAAGTACTCTGTCGACACGTCATCGAAATCAAAACAGAAGATGATCTTAAATTAAGATTTTAAAAAGCCCATCATCATAAGTAATTTAATAAGAAACACGACAAAGGGCTTTGATATTGCATGCATTTGTCTCACTAATAAGTAGTTTAGTAAAAAATAGAATATAAATTCAGGACTTTAAGTGTAAGTTTATAGCGTATTTCTTCTTTGCTACTTTCATAAATGTTAAATCATACCTAGAATATAGTGAGACATCTTTAAATGAAGCAGTGTAACCCTGGTATTACTCCTGTTTGTCAACTAGTTTGTTATTTTAAAATTAGTCTTAAACTTCTCATAATCAGTGTAAACTTAAGATAATCAATGTTCTATAGCCTATATGTATAAAAAAAATCCAACAGGGAGACTTCTGGGAACATAAGAATAGGAGGAAAGAATCTATTCCCTTAAGGATTCCTGTGGGAAAAAAGAAAAAAAAACATGCCATGACTATGAGTATTTTTTATGGGACAGTAGTTTGGACTGAATATAGAATGAACACTCTCACTGCTCTCTGAAACAAAACTAAAGGACTAATCACTCGTTTTATTTATGTCAGATAGGCAATTGATACATTCTAAATAGATCTGAATTTCAAGATTTGACACTTATGGGATCGAGCTGGAGAACAGGGGAGTCACCACCAGTGACTTTGTCAACTGGTGTGAAGTCAACCACCTTCACATCAATGCCAGTAAGATGAAGGAGCAAGTCATAGACTTCTGCAGAAATGGGCATCTGATTACTCCGTTGAACATCCAGGGTGTGGAGACTGGGTTGGGACATTGACACCATGGAGGACTACAAATACCTGGATGTTCACTTCAGCAACAAACTGGACTGGACTACAAACACAGATGCACTGCACATGAAGGGCCAAAGTCATCTCCACCTGCTGAGGAGACTGAGGTCCTTTGGAGTGTGCAGGACACTGTTACAGACTTTTTATGACTCTGTGGTAGCATCTGTCATATTTGCTGTGGTCTGCTGGGTCAGTGGCAGCTGTGAGAGGGACAGAAAGAAACTGAACAAGCTGGTCAGGAGGCCCGGCTCTGTGCTGGACTGTTCCCTGGAGTCTGTGGAGCAGGTGGGTGAGAGGAGGATGTTAGCCAGGCTGACAACACTCGTCACCCCCTGCATTAGACTGTAAGTGGACTGAGCAGCTCCTTCAGTGGTGGGCTGCTGCACCCACAGTGCAAGAAGGAACGCTACCACAGGTCATTCATCCCTGCAGCTGACTGTACAACAACAGTCTGACACAACCCACATAGGCCATCATATTCTCAGACACCCAGTACATCAGACAGACAGAAAGACAGACATATTAGTCATTACATGTTTATTTTTATATATAGATATTTATATTATATGTCTATATGTTTATGTAAATGTTCAGCTGAATCCTTATTTCTTTATTCTATGTCTGTGTATTTGTGTACATTTTTTGTTGAAATACATGTTGTCTGTTATATTTTATTCTATATCTGCTTAATTAGTGTATATTTGTTAAATTCTTAATTTCTACACTTCTTATTCTATAGTTCTGTATCCTTTTTTATCCTCCTATTTTTAAGTTATTTTCAACTTCACTCTGTACTGTTTTCCTGTCGTGACAGAAGAATTCATCCTCACCTATAGACAGCTTTGTGTGGATAGTGAAAGCTTAATATTGTCAATAAAAGCAGCCAAAATGAGCAGCTTGTCTGGGCTCATTCTTAAAGATGGGGCAAGGAGCTCAGACATCTGGAAGGGACTTCGGCATAGAGCCACTGCTGCTTCACAAAACTGAGCCTGCTGATGTGTCGTGGGCATAAGAGGCATCATCCACTGGAAGTTTGCCAGACCTGTCCAATTAGTTGGAGACCCAGGGAGAGGTGCTGGACAGAATAAACACTGCTGGGCAAAGGGACATCTCAACCATCTTGCATAAACCCAAATATGAAATGATGCTACTCATAAGAATTCATTTTTCAGTACTCATTGAAATGAATAGACAAATTATTTATTTGGCATGAAGTCTCCATACAGACAAATCATAAAGTTTGAAACAAGTTAGAAACAATTCATATATACAAATCTGTTCCAGCTACAGTATTCACAGTTTTTGAGAGACATTTGAAGAATGTGTTTGCAGATATCTGTGTACTCAAAATCTCAGAAAAAAAAAAATCTGTCTTGAACTGAAAACAGTTGAATATTAACACCTACACAGATGTAGATATAAAGTTGCATAACTGTATTGAGCTGTACACAAAGACGTGCATTTCAAGTAGTTCACAGTTTCCACAAAGTGCTGCAGCTCTGCAGTCACATTGGGGATCTGCCGTACAAAACATGAATGAAAGGGCTTTTCAGTAAAAGGAGCCACCCTGTGGAAAGAAGCCTTAACCAATCATGGGGACCTCAGAGAAGCGACTCTGGGTCAGTGATCTCAGTTTTCTAGAAATAGATGTGCTGAAAGCTACTGTCAGAGCCCTTCACACTACACCTCAGTTTTCATTAGTATCATCTCTCTCTCCCCCTTTTTTTTTCCTGTCATCTGCTGATGCCAGCTCTCTCAGTCCAGTGGATCTGCTGCTTTGAAGAGCCCTGCTCCTCTCCCCCGGCGTCCATCCCACCTCCCTTTTCTTTGAGGAGCTTGGGCAGTGGTGGAGGAGACCGTGGAGGAGGGATCCTGCTGCGTCTGCCGCAAAAGAAGCTCCTTGAAGACCGAGTCCATCTGGCGACAGACATCCTGTAATATGAAATAAACAATGGTGATGAAAGAGGGAAAAGACAAACTGCTCTTTGTTCTCTGCACTCCTCTGCTAAAGAGCTGCAGTTTATTTTTTCAATTAACGCTATAATGCTTTATTGCCACTGAATTATTAGGCATTTATTATTGCTTGTGCTTGGTTGTGATGTGCACTTTTACACAATGAAGAAAATTTGCACACCGAGCATCGCATACTTTTTTCAAGTTTGTTAATTACTTGCTTTGTCTTTTTGGACTTCAGTCAGAAATACCCTTCATGGATTATTAAAAACAAACAAACAAACAAAAAAAACAAACAACTTCATTTATAGTTCTTTTAAAAATATAGGTAGAGATTTTGTTGACTCTACTCAGAGACATTAATCCATCTTTTGCAAAACCCAAGTAAAACAGTTTTACATAACTGAAGCAAAAGCCTTATTTAAAACAAAATAAGAAACCAGACAGACCTTGTCTACGTGAACAGCTACATCCTCTGAAGACGAGTGCTGCTGAGGCCTGTGTACAGAAAGCAATCAGAAAACACTGAATATTCATCCATCACTCAGATATAATGACTCAGTCAACATTACTTACTCTCTCAGTACTAAACAAGGAGATTGCATCCTCCGTGGCCTGGACTGAGGCCCCACAGGAATCTGTAGCAGCGACTTTCCACCTGAAGTGATGGCGCCCCCTGTTGGTCCACCTGATAACCTACTGCGCTCTATAGAGCCGCTGCTGTTGGCTCTGGGACGGTCACTCTTTTTCTGTGCAGGTGCTACAAATGTGCTGATGTCAGCTGAGGTTCTTCTTTCAATATCTGTAGCAAAGCACATGTATGCATTTATTCTACTAGGACATGTCTTAGTTTTAATGACTCACAATAAACACAAACTTACCATCTTTGCTGAGGGTGTACTCTGCATCTACATCTCCCTCCTCATATATAGGCTCACTGTGAAGAGAATCCCCCTCAGATTATCTTTCCATTAGACACTTTGTTCATGTTACTGTTTGAGAGAGTTTTAAGAACATACCAGTCATCCTGTTCTAGTGTCATGCACTTTTCATACACTGGTCCTTGTACTTCACTCTGTGTGGGGAAGATGCTTTCATGCTGGAGGATGATGCTCTTCACCAGGGCGTTGATCTGAGGCTGCAGGGTGACAACGTCCTCATCCTGACCCCCTCTGACCAGGCTGGGGCCAAAACACACAGCCAGGTTGTAAGGCTGCATCATGTTCTCGTCGCTATACTGAGACACACTGGAGGCAGAGAAAAAAAAAAATAGATAAGGACTATGTACAATAGATTTCCTTCTACTTAACCAGGAGTCACCCCAACCTATTTACAGATAATTTATTTTTCATCTGACCCATTTACCTTAAAATGTTCTGGTATTTAAACCATATTCATTTAGTTCCTAAATATTTTAGTTTGGTTGTTTTCTTGTTGCTGTGTGCACACTGTTCATGTGAAAACAATACATGTAGGTCCCCTTTGGACAAGGCTCAATTTGGCACAGTTGGCAAATACAAATATTAAAAAATATATCAAAAAGTACAAGAAAAATATACCATGACCCATCATACTCAGATCTAAGACCTCTTAAGCTAACTGGTAATTTAGTTATTTTTCATTCTAGAAAAACATTTTGATTTTCTGATCATTTGTGACTTTTTGCATATTCATCAAGTATTGATCAACCCTGGTTGCCATGAGTTATCATACTCACTGATGGAGGAATGCGAAGAGGTATCTCATGACAATGATGACGGGCTCGGGATAGGAGGAGACGACCGTTTTGAGCTGAGCGGCTCTCTCTGCCTCGTTCTTTGTTTCTATGAAAAGGTGATGAAAGTTAGATAAGCTGCTGCTGCCCATCCTCAGCCACACTCATTACTTCCACATCCACACACACTCACGGGCATACTCCAGAAGCTGATTGGTGCTGTCGATGGGGAAGAGTGGACTCTCCAGTCCTCTGAAATACAGTTTCAACACTCCAGCCACAGAGTCCAGGTCATAGCTCCTCTCAGCCAGGGGGTCCTCTCCTGCAGGGGAAGCCCACGGCACACTGCCCCACATTATTAATGCTCCATGGTGAGCAGAGCTGCTCTACAAGTTTGGGTTATGCCAACACACACAGAAACACACAAAACACAGGTCTACCTCGCTCAAACGCATCCCTCAGGTTATTGACCTCCATCTGAGACCCTGGCACTCTAAATATCCCTTCATGGTGAAGACCTGACGGCAGAACAAAGTCATAATTAGTCAATGCTTTAAACTAGTTGAGAACTTTCACATCCAATCCAAATATTAGACTGAAGTGTTTTTTAAACTAGAAAATATATTTCCTGAAGAAAATGCGTGTGAAACAGTAGAAGTAGAAAAAGTAAAAACAAAAGTAGAGGAAGCAGAAGTAAAGAAAATAGAGAGTAGAAAAACCTAAGTAAAAAAAATTGCTGATGTATGTGAAAGTAGTTAAAATCCAACATAACAGTAAGTTGAATGAGAGGTAAAGATTCTCACCATTAACTTCTATAGTATAAGTTAGTTGGGGGAAAAAAGATGTTGATCATAAAAAGTAACACTTGTAGAAAAATGTAGAATACAAGCATAAATGTAAAAAAAACAAACAACCCAACAACAACAACAAAAAACCTGAACATTTTGATAGATGAATCGTTTCTGTAGCTTAATATATATGTGGAAGTAAAGTCCAAAAGAAAATGTGAGAATGAAGTCAGAAGATTGAGAATAATAAAGTTCAGGATCTCAATATAAATGGAAACATTTTGTAGAAGAGAAAAAAAAAAAAGAAAAAAAAGGGACAATCCTGATAAATATTTGTTTTGTGTTGCTTCTTGCCTCCATTGATATCACTGGAAGAAGCTAACACTGCTACCTGCCACTGTAGCTTCCTATCATGAACACTGGGGGGCTCTACAGGTCAAACTACAACAAACTTTCAGAGCTACAAAATGTACAAATGTGCAGCTGCTGGGTTTACTCTGTCTTTGATACTCACCATTGAGGTTGATGAAGCGAATGCAGCTTTCTACAACAATTGGAATCTGTTGTCCTGATGCCTGAATGAAACAAATTCAGTCATGAATTTCACAGACAGTAAATCTGATACTGGAAAATAAAAATTATACTGAATGTATAACAAAAATTAAAGGATGGTGTAATCATTATGAGATCTACCTGTATGAAGGACAGCATGTCTCCACTGAAGAGTTTGTGGTTGTGCATCAGATTGGCACTTGAGTGGTTCTTTCTGACACGCAGAGACTTGAGTCTGCAGAACAACATACCATAAACATGAATACACAGCAGCAACATTATGCAGCCTAACACAGGGGCTCTACATGAACTCTGAAAACAACAACATAGTCACCTAGGCTGATGTCCATTTGATGATTCAGCTAGGAAGAAAAACCAAAAGAGGAATAATTAAGATCAGCATTTAAAAATGAAAAATACATGTAATATTTTGGTGGTCAAAAAAAGGAACAACACTTTTGGTGGAGAATGACACTTGACAATGCACACACTGTTTTAAAGTGACCGTTTGTCTTGTGCTATTGTTGTGTGAGAAATGCAGAAGTGATACCTTTTTCCACAGCTACTTTAAGCAGGTCATGTTTGCTTTGCAGTTTAGAAACCAGAGAGCTGCCGACAAGATAATCCTTTACTTTCTGTAAAACAAAATCACATGAGAGTTCAAGTCACTGTGGTTTAATCAAATCACACTGAAGTAACACACGTGCAGAAACCGATCTATTACTTAAAAATAAACAGACTCACTGTGAAATAGAGGTTTTCTATTTCCTGCAGGTTGGCCCTGCGCCGGGCGACACTGGGCTTGACATTCAGATTCTCACTGCTGCCCCCCTGAGACGAACTGCAGCCACTGCTGAGCTCCAGATCATCGTCACTGATGCCGTCCAGCAGAGAAGACTGAGCTGATGACATGTTCTTACTATTCTGTACAACATCACAGTAAAGTACTGTAAGAATAGTGATGACTCAGGTACAAACTGCCAATTTGACACCACATTGCTTTGAAGTGTCAGAAATACTACAGTTACATAAGCTGAGGTAGATGCACGTGTAAATAATAATAAAAAAAGGGAATAAATGTGACAGGGAGGAAGAAGTTACTGCCCTACATCTGAATACTTTGTTGTAGTTTCACCACTTCTCTGTGGTGATTGCCTGTCCTAATTTGAGCTCACTTTCTATTTGCTTCAATAAAATTAGACTGAGCAAGACAGAACATTAAAAGCACTGTTTACAGTCTTCAAGTGAGATTTACTTTACCTCCTCCGTTTCCTGTGTGACTGCTTTTAGTCGGGTTTGTATCTGTTTGAATCTGGTCTCCAGCTCGCTCCTCATCTCACACTCTGCACTGATCTCAGAAACCTGAGAGACGCACCAGGGCGGTTAGAGCTGTGCCATGTCAAAATGCAAACTCGCAGATTATCCATTACGAAATACACACCTGGTCCCCGTCGTGGGGCTGATATGGGAAGCGAAGCGGCATAGAGAAGGTGTTGTAGTGGTCCTGCAGGAGGATGTCTCTGTCCCGACTCTGGTCCAGTTCAGACACAGCTCCCTGGAGCCGCTGCAGACCTGTGCTCAGGTTCTGCTGGGCCTGCCACCGTCTGGACAAGTAGGACTGCATCACCCGGCTTAAGGAGAGGTGGTACCCTACATCTGCGCACTTCAGATGTAGACACAAAATAAGTGTTAATGTTACATTATATTTTGAAATCGAGTGCTTTTTTCCTTTTTTAAAAAATTTTTTTATGTGAAACATGATTTTCTGGGTGTTATTTTGGACATGTGCGGCCTATATCACACTATGCTGCCAGAGTAAGGAGCTACACATTGGTGTGAACAGATACACTCACGTCTATGAGAGTAGAGATGTCTTGGAGGTAGTATTTATTCATGGAGGAGTTGGCTGCAGCCAGATTCAGGAGGTAGTCGTTTCGGGCCTTGCTGCACTTCAGGTGTATGTCTTGGACTTTACCTTGTCTCTACACATAAACAATCATTGTTAGCCTAAAAATTAAAGAGTCTCTCAATCAAAATGCATGCACATGGTACTGCACAAAGAACATGTATTTATTTACTTTTTCTATCAACCTCTCCAGTTTCTTAGCGCTGTGCTTCTGCTTTTCCTCCTGTTTCTCTGCCTCCCTCAGCTTCCCTTCTGCAGACACGTATTCTGAGTGGTACTGGTAGTACGTTCGCCATGCCTGCACACAAACACAGAGCAATGCTTTTCTTTGCATGTTTAGGAAACGGAAAACATTTCGGGTGGCTGGTTTCTCACTTACAGTCTGTAGCTCGGTTGTAACCTTGAGTAGTCCATCTTGTAGCTGAGTACAGATTTCCTTACTCTGGAAACACAAAGCAGAGACAAAACATCACAGAGTGGGTTAAAGACACCACAGAAGGAACACACTGAGCCACAATGTAGTTTCAATGTCAAGAGGAAAGTGGCAACACTGGTAAAAATCCAACACAGGCAATGTAGAGGTTTTATATTTGGAGCAGAGGGGTCAGTGGGTGTAGTAATACCTTCTTGGCAAGGCGTTGAGTGTACTCCAGACAATGTGTGAGGGGCTGGAGGAGAAAGTTGCTGCAACTTTCACTCAGTCCATTGTGGTCCTTACTTTCCTGGCGGGTCTGGGACAGTAGAGTCAGCCAGACTTGAGCCACTGAGTGAGCACTGGGCTCTTTCCTGAGAACATTTATATGTACAGAAGAAACCGAGAGCAATGAAGCGGTAAGAAAGCATCCTCAAATGAACTGCTGAAACGTGCACTACGCAGGATTAGCCGTTACCTCTTGGTCCTCGAAGTGAATCTTTCAGCAAGTTTTTCCAGAGAGCGGGCGTACTCGCTTTCAATCTCACCCCTTCGTCGCAGGTAGTCTGTCAGGTCTTGCAGCTGTTGGGTCTTCTGCTCGAGCTGCAAGTCCAAAACCTTTAGTTGGTCTACAAGCTGGCCTCGCACCTCTGAAAGGCAAAGAGGCAGGAGAGAAAGAGAAACAAAGAGATACTTATGACACATTCTGAAAGTCCTGCTGTGGGTTGCTAACGGATTTTACAGGGTTCATGCCACAAAGAGAACATGTTGGTTACGGTCAAGATGAGGTGTGATAAAGAGAGATGGATGTTGTTGGAGCGGTACACTTTCTTCTTTTTACCCTTGATTTGTGTGTCGTAATCCACCACACCGACCCTCTCCTTCCTGAGTTTTACATGGGAAGTCATTGTTGCTCCAACCGGGTGGAATTCTGTGTAAAAGGAAGGGAACATGTTACCACAGCACCACCGCTCTCTACTGCATCTGTCCCTCCTGCAGAAGCATGGTGTGATTTGTGCACATGCTGCAACCGTCCTGTTCTTCTTTGCAACTCAAAGTCTGGTAACAAAAGTCAAGGCCCATGACCCACGGCTGCACCGAAGCAACACTCTCCAAAAACTTTCATACCCTCGGTGCCAAAACACCCCCACCCTAGACCCTACCAACTTCCTTCCTCTACAGAAAGAGCGAAAAGAGCATGTTCATCTTACTGTAACACATCTCCTGAAACCGGTCACCCTCTGCTGTGCTCCCCTGAATGGCAGACAACTAGAAAAGCAGTTGGCATGTGTTGCCTGCTGCACCGGTCACGCTGCAGAATTGCACGGGGTGCAAAAATAGCGCTAGCAACATCTCGGCTGCCCTAAAAATAGGGTAAACCACAAGGCATACAACTCCATGGGGATGTTTGTGCTGAAGACTACAGGTGGTTTTTAACCAATGGTGCTCAAGTTTACTGATGTACGCAGAGTTTATTCTGCATTTGAAACAATAACTGACTGACTACAGGAGATATCTCACTACTAATTAGAATGACTGAGACTTGATTTAGAAATAATCTTAGTTTCAGTTTCTTGCCAAATTCATCATTTTGTACGACTGACTGTTAACACCCCTGTACAATGTCTTGGCTTCGTCTCAGCAGACTATAGAAGAAATAGCAGGACAGTTATTTAGTCTGATGAATATTTGATAGCTTTTGTGAAATGAGCAACTTAGTCACTGATGTCTGCAAGATATAATTTATTAGGACAACATTTAATGTGCATCAGAAAGGGGAACGACAGGGTGTTTTCTTGCTGGATCATAACCCTTTGTACACAATCATCACACACACACACACACACACTCACACTCTTTCCTCCTTAACTTCCCTTTTTAAATGTAAAGAGAAAAAAAAAGAGAAAAAAAGCCAAACATCACTCATCAGCAGTCTATTCAGCAGAAATGTGCCCTCTTTGCTCTTCTAACAGACATTTTACATACTGACCTGCTAACATGACAATTCAGTAAACACAAAACACCCCGTAGAGGAGAATCTCTTTCATATTTCCAACCCATGTCACCCTTTTTCCTTTTAGCCCTTTTCATTCTTTCTCTGTGTGATCAGCAGTGAATCACCACCTCCTGTCCTCACAGTCTGCTGCAAGATTTTATTAAAGCTTGTTTTAATGTTACTACAACCACAGCTGTTAGTTTGATATTGAAGTGATGCTGCTTGCTTCACTTTGGGTTTATACAAGTTACAACACATAGATAGTTATGAAACGTAAATGGCCTGGGGGCTATGTCTGTAGCCAATGTTAACTGAAATAATCCAGTGGAGCGATCCTTAACAGCACAACACGGTACACAGTGCCCTTTTTAGTACAAAAACATGCTTTTATTTACACTAAACTGGATAACTCGCCTACTTTGGCAAAACATGTCAGTAAATGAAAGTCAATTATAGTTGAATACACCCAGAAAAAACAGTCATACCTGATGTGGAGCAGCCTCGACGAGCTTCTTCTCCAGACAGAGGCAACTAAATAATGCCAGTTAATAGCACAGTAAGCTCTCAACTGTTTCACCTCCCCCTCACATTGGACACGGATGGATGTGGGTGGAGTGGAAGTCATCTCTCTGTCTCTCTCTCTCTCTCTCTTACACACTCACTTTTCTGCTACTCCCCCATCTCTCTCTCTCTTTCTCACCCTTCATCTCACTCACACATTCAGTTTGAGGCATCACTGTGTGATTGTGCAAGTGTGACAAACAAAAACCTTTCAGAGTCAAGTCCTTCCTCCCTTATTTCATGCTGCCTCTTAAACCCAACAGCAGGTTGTTTCAGTCCAATCAGCCTCACTGCAGGTTGATTGGACTGAAAACCTGAAAGACTAATCAGCTGTTTTCACTTATTTGCCAGTCAGCAAGTGCAATCAGCAGCTGCAGGGTTCAGTTGTGAACAGACAAAAAAACAAAACAAAATGTATACTGGGGTATTCTTGGTGTATCAGTGAAAGCTGAAAACATTTCACGTCAAATAAAATCTTCAGAAGAGGAAAATCCACGTTGTTTATTGGTTGCCAAAAAAATGCCTTTGTTGCTATGGAATCAAAGGTCTGTTATGATCGACACCGACGTTGTTGTCTTCTCTCACACCTCGCTGTAAAGTGTTAAATGGCACAAAGGTGTGAAACTGAGCAATTTGTGACAAACAGCCTAACTTTCTAAAAGGTCAGTGTGCATAATTTGCTCTTATCTGCCATGGACTTCTCTCTCACTACTGTTTCCTTCCTCTAAAAGAGAGTATGATAGTGTTGCACAATCAGCCTTTAAATCCACCTTACTAACACAGTTTTTTCCAGAGTGACAAAAGACTTCGAAGGATGTCTCTGTTGAAAGCTAATTTGTGGTGTGACTCTGTCTCTTTAGTTTAAAGCAGGCACACATTTTGAGCTTTGCAGCACCATCAGGAATGGTGAGTGTTGTTACGCTCAGCCGTAAACAAGAACAATTATAGAGGTCAGACACTCATTGCAGAAGAAACCAAACTCTTTCATCAACTTGACTTCAGGTTGCGTAGCATGTATTCCACTCATCTTAGATCTCTTATGTCAACACATATTGTGACAGCAAGCATTTTTATTTGTGGAGAAATATGACATTCCTAATGAAAACGTGCATATTCTGCTGCCTTTAGCCCATTTATGGTGAGAGTATTTTCTGATAGCACCACTAGGAGCCGCCAAAAATGGAATTCAGCAAATCCTACATGTGCTTTAGATCTGTTTTTACTACCATGCAAAGAGGAAGCTTTAAAAAAGAAGATGTTATTATAATTAGAGCTATAGACTGTGTATAGAATAGACAAAGCTAACGTGATATCACTCGTTGGTTTATGGACGTCTAAAGCCATGAATCTGGCATTTGAATGTCGTCATGTCAGTTATTTGGAGCATGAAGTGAGCATATTTGGATGCGAAGGGAAAAGTGAGGAGGTGAGTCTGACCTTTGAACCCAAGGTCACCGTCCAATGTGTATGAGACTATACCTGTCAATCAAACTAACCACACCCCCAAATTTGCCTGTATTTGAAGCCTACTATCTAATTATGATTTTGTTTTCAGATAGACTATCAGATCACAGAATGAGGATTAACTTTAATGACATCAAAACGATTTCACGTTTGAAAATTAAAAAAAAAAAAATATATATATATATATATATATATATCCAGTCGA
>OOFC01014590.1:8963-27355 GCA_900323345.1 Pseudochromis fuscus
GGGGGGGGGGGGGGGGGGGGGGATGGCACTGTTTGGATCTCGTCAGTGTTCCGCAACGGAAACTGACCATATTCTGTTAATACACGGTTATATAGCTTCATTATACCCTGGTCCTGTGAGGGATCCATTAAAACAAGCGACATCAGACGCAGTTCCGCCTTTTTTCACTGCAGGCTCTCAGGGGTTTACCAGAACCGAGGTTATCTGTTTGTCTTTGGTTGACTCTTTGCAAATTTTTCGATGTAATGCAAATGTGGTGAGCTGTGTGAGTTGTCCAAGAAGCTCCTGATGGCACAGATCACTACAAAGCATCAACAGCTGTTAAGTTAAGTCGACTTTTACCAACGTGCCACCAGGTATTGTGAAATAGTGAACCAGGCTGCTAGGCTGCACTGCTAGGCTGCACTACAGTTTCTGTTTGTATTTTACATTCTGGCGATCAACAGGCCAAAATATGTAATAATACTAATCACCTTCACCAGATGTTGAAGCCACACAGTCACACTGACATCTGTAACCAGCTAATGAAACAGAGCCTCCTCCACCGGTTACGCCACATAAGGAGAAGTTACCAAGTGGAAATGATCTGTATGTGGAAAACAGGCCTTCAAGCTAATCCATTGATTATCAAGCTTGATAGATCATTAATGGCCAAGGGAGTCAAGAAGCTGTAGACCTTTTTTTCTCCCCCTCCTCTGCTGCGATCAAATATCCCATATATGGTATCGAGCTGCGATGCAGTTTCACGTTGCAACGCGGCGCAGTAATTGGAGTGTAAAGTAGAATTGTTGTGGAGTTCGCCTTGTGTATCAGCATGTCTAAAAAGTTTAATCCACGGGCGTAAGCCCCTTGTCTGCATCAATACGCCCACTGGACTGGAAACAGGCTCCCCCATTGAGGTGGAAGTATCGAATAAGTACTCGGACCATGCTAGGGCCCTATCCTATTCCTGTTACGCTCTTGTTTGCTGATGCATGTTTAGTAACTTGAAGGACACCTGATCCGCTGCAGTGAATAATTTATATGCTTTGGCGGCAACACCTAGCCATGTCCCATGTTCCCGGTGTCTCGGAGTGATGAAGTCCTGTCTGTGTTGCAGAGGAGTACTCGGCCACCTACTCCCACCAGCCATATGGTGCACCGGCCCTGTCGCAGGGTGTCGGGAGGCTGGTGTTGTTTACACCATCCTCTCCTCCTCCCTTCTCCTCCCCTCCAGACACAACTCGGCCCTGAGGCCTCACTGTCCTTTGTCCGGCCTCAAAAAGAGAGGAGGCGTTCAATGCTCCATGGAGCTCAGTGCCTCTACAGAAAGAGGACTGTGTGTGTGACACATTGACTCCTTTGTGTTTGTGCGTGTGTTAGGGTGGATGGAAGCGTGCATGTGAGTGAGTGTGTGTGTCACACCCATCTGTCCGAGTGACAGCTGGTTCTGCACCTTTCAGTTGGTGAATATAGAGATGCTACTTCAGGGATTGTGTGGGCGCCTCACGGTGACAGATCAGCAACACAAAAAGCACATTAAACATTGATAGAGAGGGAGATAATTGGTTGGCGCTGTCTTACACCATTTTGCATCCGCCTATCTAATTAAACCCAGTGTGAACAGGGAAGCATGCGGTGTGTTTGTAGAAGGGTGATATGGCATGAAGGGAAAGATATTCCTCGCTGGCCCAGTGAACTGACTCCTGCCTCCCACAGTCCTGTTTGGAGTGCATTGCTAGGGCCGGCTGCCCGGGCAACAGTGGGAGTGGTTGACCCACTCATGCCAGTGAACCACTGCCAGCAGAGCACCCCCCCCCCATCCCCAAACACACACCAACACACTCTTATTCCCCTACAAGCTGTTATTAAGACTGGAAGCCTGGCAGCAAACAAGCCCATCATAAGACACCGGGGATGGTGAATCACAGGGAGTTTCCTCTAACAGTATGTCACATATAGAGAGGAAAAAGCAAAGGGGGAAAGGTCTGCAGGAGGAGGGGGGAGAGGAGAAGTTGGTATTGGCTGAGGTACAAGTGCCAGGATGAAGAAAAGGAGGAGGAGGAGAGGAAGAGTTGTGTGCAGTGGTGGGCCTGGTCGTGCTGATGCACCATAAGGCCCCAACAGCTTGGGCCGAAGCCAGGGGAGGATCCATAGCACTGAGTCACCAAACCCCACACCCAGCCCGCTTAGAGAGACAGCGGGGGACAGAAAGAGACAGCAAAGATACAGCAGGAGCGACATGGCATGACAAAGAGGGGTGACTAAGGAAAGTTAGGAAGGGAGACTCATCAACAGAGAAAGAGAGAGAAGTGAACACAGGGGATGAGAAGGAAAGAGGAAGACAGTGGGAGAACGTCCACAGATCAGACTCAGAGTATTGGTCGAGCTGAGTGGCACATCGGCATCTGCAGGGCTGTTTTTGTCTCTTGACATTTCCCATCCTCGCAGATGGAAATGGAGACAGGAACAGGGGTGGAGGGGAGGGAGAAGAAAAAGCGAGCGCTGCTGTGTGCAGAGCAGGTTATTGAATCAGGTCAGCTAATCGTATGAGCCTCTCCTGCTGAAGTTCCTCTATGAACCCCTTGCTGACCGGATCGATCCGTCCCGCGGCCACCACCGCCGCTGCGACTCGAGACTGCGGAGAGAAGCCTTTTGTTTGTGAATAGACAAAGGTCAGCTCGCAGCGTGTCATGTGGCGATCTGCTAAATCTTATCCAGTCTAAACGAATCTAGTCATTATGCAACAAATTCGATTTACTGGGTCGATTTGGAAAATAAAAAAAATCCTCATCTCCAAACATGGACTTAAGGAGGCTCAGGTCTCCGCAGCCACAAGATTTAGGGATGACTTTTGTTATTTGGTGTGTGGTTGGCTGTATCCAGAGCTCGTACAAACACATAAACACATTGATGGGCTGGAGGAATTCGCTTTGAGGCACTACTGGCTATTCTGACTAATTCACAGGAAACATGGGGTGGAAAGTATTGGTGTTGAGGAGGAATGCTATTAGGAGGGACTGTGTGTGTGTGTGTGTGTGTTTGTGTGTGTACATCTGCGACCGCTCATGTTTGTCTGTGTGTGTTCCTTTGCTTCCAAGCACAATGATGTCAGAGTGGTCTGTTAACAATAATGAAAAAAAAAACACAAACTCATTTTTTCTAAGTCACGGATGGGAGTGTACCTGTGGGAGTTCTTTGCACCAGTAGCTCTGCATTCACACTTTTCTGCTGGAGGTGTTTGTTTGAAATCAGTGGCCCTCTTTTCATTTTAATAAACAATCCATCTGTATTAAACCGGGCCTGGCAGTGGATGCTCGCTTCCAAGCCATTTAAAGCCTGTGCGAGTGAGTCACTATCAGCCATTAGAGAGGGAACAGACTGGAAGGGGGGGGACCAGACCATGCCAACCCAGCAGGCTGTTTTTCCTGTTGGTACGACCAAGGAATACTCTCCCATGCTGATATGTCCTGAAACAACCCCCCCGCCCAAACACACACTCCTGATCTGGAGACGGCACCTCATCCATTTTCTTGCACTATCTTGTTGCCCGGCTCTTGTGAGCACTTGTGTACACGGTGTGAGTCAGTCCCACCGAGCTACTCATCAGCTGGAAGTTAAATATCACCCGCTACCTTTTTGTGTGTCATCTCTCCAGCAGTCTATCAAACCCACCTTTATAAATCATCCTGATAAGCCTCTGCTGTCATTGTGAGCTGATAACTGATTTTCAGCATCATTAGGAATTATAATGGCAACCAGAGTGGGACTGGAGACAAGATGGACTCCAAGTGGCATTAAACTATTACACGGACAATCCCAATTGAGTGTGGTGTAGAGAAGGAAATAGCATTTAGATAAGAATTTGGAGTATTTTTATGAGCAGACGCCAGAGTAGATTCCAGTTGAGGCCCCTGGTGATGACCCTGAACACTGTGGCCAGTGTTGAGCTGTGCAGTGGTTGTGGGGCAGGGGACGAAGAGGAATGCAGTGACGACACAGTTTGGGAATTGAAATGTTTTTTCTTGTTGAGTAACCTGTTTGTTTGTAACGATCTCCCCTTCCTTCATTTTCTTTTTCCAACCACAGGCTGACCAACTAACAGAGGAACAGATCGCAGGTAAGAACCCAGAGATGCTTTTTTCTTACTTGCACTCATAAACCTTTTTTTTTTTTAAAGATGTTTATTGGCTGCCAGTGGATCACTTCCACCCTGCGTTATTCAATAAAGTTCCACAGTCATGTAAGGTAATGGCTCTCATTAGCTGTTCCCAGCTGCTACCACGTCAACTTATAGAGAACACCAAGTGAAAACAGAACATTGAAGGATTTGGCACACGGCCTTCCCTTGGCAGATCATTAGCTTTTCAAAATGAACAGGACATCAGGGGAAGGAGTATTTACAGCGATCATGAGTCAGGGCTGAAACCCAGATAGCCACAGTGAATAGACAGTTTTCCAGCCAAGCTTACAAGTAGTTTCAAACACAGAAGCACCTCGATATTCCTAAGATCTATATCATGTAGGCTTTGTATGAAAACTGGAAGCTGCACAGTTCTGCCCCTCTGTGGCTAATTAGCTTGTGCTGAGACCTGAAGGCTAATGCTCACTGTTGCCTATATTTTACATCCCGGGATGGTGTTGCTCTAAAAAGTCAGAGAAAGACGATTCACGCTTTGGCTTTTAGTGAAAGTTAGCTTTCTGTTTTCACAGCATGGAGTTAGATCCATTTACAACTTCAGTTTTGTTCACTCTCTAACAAGCAGGCAAGCCCAAGCTTGCTAGCAAGCATCAAGGAACGTATCTCATGTCTAACTCTGTGTTCTCACCTCCACTTCCTCGCAGAGTTCAAGGAGGCTTTCTCCTTATTCGACAAGGATGGTGACGGCACCATCACCACCAAAGAGCTCGGTACCGTCATGAGGTCGCTGGGCCAGAACCCCACAGAGGCTGAGCTTCAAGATATGATCAATGAGGTGGATGCTGACGGTCAGTATACTCATGCTCTGTTTACCAGTGGTACGACTGTTGCAAGATACTGATCATGAGTATGACTTGTCAGTACTGAAGAAGTTCTCTGTTCAACATGTCAGGGGCCCAAATGAGGAAATAGAGCCTGTAAAGTTTATGTAATTGGTCCAAAATTTAAAAGGCGTTTAAAAGTCAGAGGTGCAGTTATTATACAAGAACACTGCTTTACTATTAAGTGTATAGTCCTAATTTCTGCTAACAGTGAATTAGATCATCATTGGGTTTAATAAATGTCAAGAAGCATTACAGATGTAGCAGAAACTCTGAGCTATTCTGTTGAGCAGGCAACTGGACTCACACTGAGTCCCCACCTCTGGCTGATACGCTGGCAAATCATCAAATTTACTTAAATTTAACAAAGTCCATTGGAAGTGAGGGGGAAGGGTTTTAATATTTAGGTTAATATGATCCTCTCCTGTACCACCCCCATTTTTTAATCAACAAAATGACCTGCAACGTTCACTCCTAACTGCTAAACCAGAAAAACGACACAACATTGTCAACAGTTTCCTAATTCCACTAACAGGTGTAAAACAAGGTGCTGCTGATTGCTGACGTGAGACGTAGCTTTTAATTCCAATCGTTGTAATTTCTACTTAACGTTTCATTGCATGACTTCAGTGATAAACCCCTTGTTACAAATGGATGGTGGGAGGGGATTAGGTGGAGCGCCCATTACCAGCCCCATCTCCAAACACATCAGTGGTGTTGTTCCCCACCTCCCTCCCCTTTCTGCCAACTGTCAACCAACTGTCCGAGCCAACTGTCTGCCTGGCTTTATTTTCAGATGACGTATCCCTCTGTGTCAGCAGTTTAGTCACTGTGTGTTCAGCTCCATCATAGTTGACAGAGTCAGGGATCTAGACGTGCAGGAGGAGTTTTCAGTGCTGGGGAGTAGATCGGGTTACGTGTCAAAGACAGACCAGTGCTGAACGACCATCAAACTCCATCATTGTTTCATTTACCTTCTCCTACACCCCCGATCGCCGAGTCGTTATCCGGCACTGCAGCGTCTCCCATTGGTGCCGTGATTGACCGAGAGTACTAGTGACAAAGTGAGGCAGAAAAAGTGAGGTGGAGAGGAATCTGAGAAGTTGGCTAGTAGTTCACAAGCTGGCCGTCCTTGGGCAGCAGAGGATGTTAGCTGTCAGTGGGGCCTGTACCCCAGTGGTGCTCTGTCAGCTTATAGGATTTCGCAAATGGGACCACATTGATCAGGAGAAATCAATTGCGCCGCCGCTTGGCTGCCCCTTTATTGAAACGTCCTCCCACCATCCTCAGCGCCCTCCCCCTCTCGTTACACCCAAGAGCAAGCATACACACACACATACACACACACACCATCACTAACATCCCCTTGTTCTGCCTCTGCCTCCCTTGGCTGATGCAATCTAGGTCAGACAGCAATGAAGCTAGTAATGGAAAATAAAAGTGGTTACATAAGGCCTCTCTGCGCTTTGCACATCCAGTACCCACATCAGCAGCCATGGGATGTCAGCTGGCCCATTGAAAATCAGCTTTATTTACCAAACAAGGAGGCTGTGGCAAAGAATTACAATGAATAGAAGAGAGGATGGAGGGCTTTAGCTAGACAGAAAAACGGTGAAAAGAAAAACAGTCTCTCGGCTATTTGATTGTAAAGCCAGTATACAGTGTGGATTACTGTATCAGACAGAATCTGTGCACACGGATCAGAAGAAAGCCCGAACACACCTGCTCAAGAGGATGCAGGGGCTGGCTGCTGATTGGCTCAAGACATCATGTATGAGACAAGCTAAAACTGTTTAATTATGGATTAAATAACTGCATGACAAAAATACGAGCTTTAGCCGCAGCACTTCACTCATCATCATTACACAATCCCACCCTGTTTTCTTAGCTCAGAGATGGAAGTTGGCTTTATGATGCAGGAAAAAACAATGACCACACACACACACACACACACACAGAAGCCTCAGCCTTCTATAGTTTGCGTCAGCACCTCTTATGTGTAATCGCACCATCTCCCACTCGGTTCACTCCTTATATTCTCTCCTCTTCACATCTCCCTCATCTCCATCTCCCTCTCTACCACCCACGCACTCCCTCCCTCTCTCTCTTTTTTTTTCTCTTTTTCCCTCCCACCATTTTTTCTTCTTTCTCATCCCGTCTGCCTTCCTCCCTTCATCTTCATCCCTCCTTGCTTCCATCCCTCCTCCTCCTCCTCCTCTTCCTCCACCACTGCAGCTGGCCTGAGGTGCAGCTGAGCAGATATCACTCGAGGGCTACCTTGCTTCTCTAGTCATCGTCACTCCTCAGATCGTGGTTTTCCAGTTGCAGTTCTACCATTTTCCAAGACCAGGACCCCACCCCCACCCCCTCCCTTCTCCCAATCTCCCAGTGGCAGCACGTGTTCCCTCCGTGCTGCTGGCTGTCTCTGTGAGTTAGATAACAGGTCCTTAGATTGTTACCCCGGGCCATGAGATCACCATCTGCCCCATCACATTACTGCATCCCTTTTTTGCTCCACACACACACACACATACACACACACACATTTATTCCGTTGTTCGCTCCCTTATCTTTCTCCCTCTCTGAAGCGTGCTCTGTCATTGGTTAAGCTGCCTACAATCCCCCCGCCCATCTGTCCCACCACAGGGCTTATCCTCATGGGTACTTTACCCTCGGTGTCCCTGACCTTCACTTCAATCCCCTCACAAATTTCGGTGCATTTTTTTATTTAGCAGTTGTTTGTGAAAAAAACACTTCCAGATGTTCTTACAACATCTCCAGAGCTACACACAGAGACGCTCGCCCACTCGACTCACCCTGCAGCCCCGACAGCCGCCCCCCTGTGGTGGACAGGGTGAGCTGCTGAGCTCCCTTCCCCTGTCAAGTGGGTCTGATCCCCTGGTAATCCTGTCTTGACAACATCTACATGGATATTGATCCCACTGCACGCATGCACAGCTGCCATTAGGAAACACCACCACTGATTCATCTGTTCAGATAGTTTTGGTTGAACTTGTTGACTTCTCAACATTAAGTAGCGACAATGAAAAAGAATTCAGGATGGATAAGAGTAGATAAGAAGGACAGAGCATCTGGAACTTCCTCAACCAAGCTACACACACACACACACACACACACACCTCCCTCCAGCCTCTGTTTCTGACTGGGGCACCAGGAGAGATGAGCCTTTGATTCATGCAGGCTCCTTGAAGGCCAAGCTGCACAGTATACTAAATGTCTACATTATGGATGACTGGCTGTGGGTTCCCCACTGCAATCCTGCTGCGTTGCGTATAATGTACGCAACATTTTCCCAGGGCTTCCCTGAGGAAGAAAGGGAAACACACACACACAGACACACACCCTCCACTCAGCCTGCAGTAGCTGTGTTTATCACAGGGACGAAGGTGTATACTAAAATTATCTGAGGGCTGCTCCCCTCTCAAGTTGCACCATCACCCTCAGCAACACCTCTGGGGAGACATTATATACCATAATGTAAACTTCAGGGGGAACTAACCGCACTGAAGCCCTGACTGAATATTTCCAGTCGGGTGCTTTTCATCAGCTAAATGCTGGCTCATATTATCTCTACTTATCACAGTTCGTTTTTAAGTAATTGCAATTTTTTGCTGATTAAATGTGTCTCATCGATCACCCATTCCAGGTAATGGAACCATCGACTTCCCCGAGTTCTTGACCATGATGGCCAGAAAAATGAAGGACACAGACAGCGAGGAGGAGATCCGCGAGGCTTTCCGGGTATTTGACAAGGTAAATAAGGTTTTAAAAGCATGGTTGGACATTATTATTGGACAGTCTCTGTGCTTGGCAGAGCTGAAGTCTCAGTTTTATGTTATGCACAGTGAGAGGGGTCAAGTCCTCTGAGGATCTTTTTAAATAAGCCCAGTGCCTCACAGGTGAGGTACCTCAGATTTGAGTCAGGCCAGGACAGGGTGGCGGTAAATTAAGTTTGACGTAACGGAACGAAAAGTCATCAGCTTCTTACACCCTGCTCGTTCAACACCTGCACATTTACTGAGCTGCTGGGAAGTTGTCGATCGGCCTCTGACCTCATACTCCACGTTCGCAGGACGGAAATGGCTACATCAGCGCCGCAGAGCTCCGTCACGTCATGACGAACCTGGGAGAGAAGCTAACGGACGAGGAGGTGGATGAGATGATCAGAGAAGCAGACATCGACGGAGACGGACAGGTCAACTACGAAGGTAAAATAAATACGACGGTTGTAAAAGGAAGCACGTACTAAAATGTCATGGTGCACAAATAGCTTTAGTTTCTAGGCCACGGCGGAAGCTTTTATTAAACGGGGAGAACAGAGCGCTTCATTTTCAAGCTGTGTATTTCTCTGAGGGCGACTCCAAGACAAGCCAGCCACACATTATATTAGTTATTAGATAGGAGCTACACTATAGCTGGAGCCTGCTGCAACAGAGATGGGAGAAAGCCATCCCTCTGAATTATCATCAGTGTGCCATGAGTCTTTTCACTCTTTCTTCCTTGCTGTCTTCCTCCCTCTTCCTCCCTCCCTCCCCCCGACTGTCGGTCCCTCGGCACATTACACGAGAGACTGCGCTCATTTTCTAGAAGGCTGTTGATATATTATGAACAGTCCATAAGTCTTGGCTGAAAAGTGCCCTACTTCTCCTCTCTCATTGTACCACAGACAGAATATGTACTCCACGGACAATGAAAGCTTCCTCTTCATTTATTTATTTTCGTTTGTGTGTGTGTGTGTGTGTGTGTGTGTGCGTGCGTGTGTGTGCGTGCGTGTGCATATCGCCGTCACATTGTTCCACAACTGTGAGCACAATGCAAAAGCTTTTTAATCAAATGGGTTTAATGAGATGAACATGGAAGCTGTTTGGAAAGGGGACACTAATTAGGATGTGTGTTCTGAACCTGCTCAAGTTGATTAAAAAATTAATAAAGCATTTAACAATTTAGCAGGTGACTGCTCTTAGTGGCAACAGGCTGCGCCAAAGCCTTAAACCTGATGTCCTTATTGTCTTTTGTCCTCTCTCTTTGTCTCTGCAGAGTTTGTACAGATGATGACTGCAAAGTGAAGCTTGCCCGCCCCATCCTGTCCCCTCTTAGAAGAAAAAAAAAAAGAAAAAAAAATCAAAATGTTTTACTTACCTCTTGGAAAAAAATGTTCATTTATTCATACTGTTTCTGTATAGAAAATAATTGAATGTTGAAATAAAATATCCTTCTGTCCACACAGGAAAAATATAAAAATATACAAAAAATATCTGCATGAAAATGATGGTTAGTGATCCTGTCCCCTCCCCCCGGAGATCAGTTTAGCATCAGTACTTAACAAGTAAAAATAATAACGACAAACCCTGTAACTACTACCTTCAGACTAAAGCAAAAGCATTTGGCGAACTCCTTCCAGTTCCATTTGCTAGTGGTAAATGTCTGGGCTGGCCATCTCTTCTTTCTCTCTCTGTTTTCTGTTCTTCATGCATGCAGCTTGAGACCGGAGCACTAACCCCCCGCCCCCCATCCCTCCTCCGGGCTACCAGAGCGTGCTGATTCCACTATAAGCTGTGCTCTTGTTGGTTTGGTACAGTTTTTTTGTATTTGGAGAGGAACCCTGTACTGTTAAGATGAGAGAATTTACCAGGTTCTAACTCAAGCGTTAAAGTGGAATGGGACTTAATTGTATGCTAGATAAAAAGAGAAAAAAACAATGTACAAAAAATACATTTTCAAATGTTTGGCATGTTCTTTTGTTTTTGTTATGTTATTTGGACGGCCATCTTAGTAGTTGTGCGTCCTGCCCTTTAAAGGAGGGGGGACTTAAAGAGTCTTACGGTGAGCTTTCTATTTTTTTCTTTTTCTTTTATTTTTTTTTGCTGAGATGGAGTGTCTGTCCTCTTTTCTTGCAAGAGAGAATCACTGGCCTTCACTTTTCTTTTTCTTCTTCTGTTTCTCGACTCAGACAAGAGCATTAGTGAGGGGTGTACTGTGTTCGCAGCGCATGCTGTTAGGAGTGTCAGCGCACCGGTCTTCGCAACTGTTCGTCTGAGTTCAGTTTACATTCATTCCAAGTTGTACATGCTAGTCTTTATTTTTTTTCAAATAAAAGACCATGAACTTTATCATGTCTTATGTCATTTTTCTTATGCTTGATTGTGAAACTGATCGATGAAGACAGCATAACAAGTCTGTATGTTGTTTACCGACTAGACAAATGTGTCAACAATAAATGATTATACTCATCCTCCTCTCCATGTGCCGTGTGTTTGGATGATGCTGAGCAGGACTCGCTGTGTGATGCTGTGCTCCATTACATGGCACTGAGGTTTGTGGAGAGAGTGAGCTGCTCACAGGGGAGGGAGAGGCAGCCGAGTGTGTTTGCTCTCGCGCTCAGCCGTGGATATACATACACATCGATGACGCCTCTCTTCTCTCTCAAGACCTAGGTGGTTGCTAGGCAACAGGAGCATGCTGTAACTGGGATGTTGGGGGTTTTTGAAAAGGCAAGTGGGAGTTTGAATAAACCCTCCTGCTTCTGCTGATGACTCCATGTTGGCTTGTCCTAGTAAGGCAAACCAGGCCACAACAGTACTGCTGTGTGCACTTTTTTTTTTTTTTTTTTAGACAACACTTGTGCACAAAGGGAGTACAGGACAGGCAGGCAGTGAGGTCTCTGCTCTGCCTCCAGCACCTAAATGTCTGAAAGTCAGGGAATAGCTGCACTGTTCTGCTATATTTGGACTGTAGTTTGACCATGTTTGGAAAGGAGCACAGAAAGGCTGAGACAGCTCTCCACCCACCAACACATGCACCAGGCAAGCACAAGCATGAAGCATGCACTTAAACACATCCTGGCACACAGGCATTAAAGGAAACAAACAGAGCATTATCTGCATTCCTCATACAACCATTATCTCTACGCATCTGTTTTAAATTAGATGGTATTTAGCTACTGTGGACTGAGCGTTGCCCACATTAATCAGATAAACAAGTTTAGTGACGGAAACGAGCAACAGGATGAGAAACCCTGCCCAAGCGCTGCCAGTAAGTGGGAGGCCTGTCTATCATCATGTAATTACAGCCATAGTGATTTATTCTGAAGAAAACACAGCAAACTAATGCACTCAGCTTTCCTTCCTATGCACCTCCCTGCAGCACCAGATCAGCCAATAGCAGCAGCCGTACAACTGACTGACAGCTGGAACCGGAGCTCTGCTGTTCCAGGCTGCCAGGTGCTCAAAGCTTAAAATTTATATTTAAAGGAAAATAGTAATGATAGTAAATCGTAAAGATCTTTATAGGATAGTAAAATCTGAAATGATCTAATACATTATTTAAACCTAACCCATTATTATTCAGTGTTATCCTGGTAGCCTAATTTTCCTGAAAGAAAAAGCAGGAGTTTAATGCAGCCTGTTTTTATGTCGCACCATCTACCCTGTTTTCATTTTTCATCTTGTCATTTTAGGTGTGCTACCAGATTTCCTGCAAGCTGCTGTTTTTAACCCTTTATATTGCACTGGAAATGTCATGTTACTGGAGGATATTATGATACTTTAAAAAACAAAACATTTTGTTGTTATGTATGTATTATGTTATTGTTGTTACGTATATAAGAAGCTACCATATATGGTTACTTGCCTGGGTAGGGTAGACATTTTTCCCAAAACTATTTACATTTCAGTTACTGTGGCTTTCAGAATAATTATCATAAAAATAAGTGCAGTGTACTTTGCAGCTAACTGGTCATTATTTGTTAGCATTAGCAGTTAGCAGAAGTCCAGTCATGAAAAGTGATATAAAACACACTTCAAGTAAATTGTTAGTTGAAATATCAAATTTTAAAAAGTGAGAAATGAATATTTTAAGATAAATAAATGAATAAATCAATAAATATAAAACTATAATTACATAAAAGTCATTGGAAATAGAATAAATAACCAAAAATAATGAGGTATTCCCCAAATTCATTGTATATTTTAATATAATGTTTTTATTTATTTAATAGTGGACAATAGGAAGTTGCACAATGAGTTTTGAAACTACCAACAATAACAAATGTAAGTTCAAACGTGTTGGGACATGCCTGCAAACACTTGTGTTTGTACCATATTAGATATTTGTAACACTCACCAACACACAACACACACGCTCAGATAGACACACAGTGCACAGGTGCCTATCAGCTCCTAAAAACACAAGCACATGTGCACATAGGAGAGAAAAGCTGCTGCAGAGAAGAACAAACTGACTGGGATACAACTGTCCTGTCAGGTGCTCCATGCACCAACCAACTAGTGAGGAAAGAGAAAAAAAAAAAACACTAAATGCACTCTTTCAACCAATCCCAGCTCAGAAAGGGTGTGGTTACAGCTCTAGCCTGCGGGTTCCCTGGAAAAGGCCTCCCCTCCTCTCGGGGGAAGAAGGGACACCTGAGCACCCTGGGGGTTAAATTAAGAACATCAATATTTCACGTGTAAATGAAGCAGCACACTGCGGAGGCAGTAATGCGAGAAGGATTGACCGGGCAGAGGTATCACGTATCAGCGCCCCTGGAAAGAACAGGCTCTCTTATGAGACGGGCCCGTGACATATAGCAGGAGTGTGTATGTCTGTGTGTGACAGGGATGTGTGCATCCTGTACATAGCTTGTGTTTGTGTATGTGTGTAGGACGGACAGGTGTAGACAGGGCGTGTGTGTGTGTCTGTGTGCATGTAGCAACAAGGAGCCTTGTTTGTTGGTGTAGCATCCAGCTGTATTAGCAAGTTCAGGAAGTGGATGAGGTGAGTGGAGCTAGGCACAACATCGATATGGGAAAGCTTCTGGCGCTTTCTACACACACACACACACACACACACACACACACACACACACATACACAAATACACACACTGTAGCAGAAGTCCATTAGCACCAGCCTTATGTGTTGTGGATGTTGTTATTTTGAGGTAAACAAGCATATTTCTCTTCGTGGTGGCGGTAAAGGTGGCAACAACAAGGAATGGCCCAAATCTCTCTAGAGTTAAAGGTACAGAGCACGAGTCTCATAATAAAGACAGGCAGAGACGACCTTTTATAATGGTTTCACACTCACTCACTCACGCACACACACACACACACACACTGATCTTGCAAATTTCTGTGTAACTATGAACCTGACCTGAACTTTTCTCCAGTGTCTGTGTTTGATCTCCCCCGCCATCGTTTTTCTTTATTCTTTATTTCACTGTATTATTTATGCCAAAAAAGCAGAGACACCTACAGTAATTAGCTTGTATGGATTTAGTCATAATGTTTTTGCAGCCTCACTGCTTATTATGGGCCTTGGAGGGTCGTTTTCACCATGTTGCGCTAATGACGACTATAGAGGTGGTGGAGCAAAGCGCCGCAGGAGGTTTGGCTGTTCTTGCTCCTCGTACTCTGCAATGCAGCGTGTCCTCCCCCCAACCCCCCCACCTTCCTCCACTCTCCATCACCACCACCACCACCACCACCCTCGCCATCACCACCAGCCCAACAAACCTAGCTAAGCTCCCCTCTAAATCAGTCCCGGTGCCTTTTCAATTACTGGGAGCAGCGTGGGTCTCTCACTAACTCTTTCTCTCAACCTCTAATAGCTCCATCTCTCGCTTTTTTATCCTCCTCACTCTGTCATCCCTTCCGTCTTGATTTCTCGCTCTGTCTCCCTCTCTTGTCCTCTCCCTCCCTTTTTCCCCCTCATTTACCTTGCTCTCTCATCTCTGCCTGCTCCATTTGTCTTACAGTGCATTTTTATTTTTATGGACTCCAATCACTCTTCTAGTTTTTTTTTCCCCTCCTCCCCTCTCTCCTTCCCTTCCAGCTCTCTTTATGGTGCGTCAGTGTCACCGTCACCGTCTTTGGGCTTTTCCTCATTGGTGCCAGGCCTCCCTCTATTTACCTAGAAGAATAGGCTCATCCATCTTTGATTGTTGTGAAATATTACGGTGGTGTCACGACAACCAAGCCTCCCTGAACCTCATGCAATATTCAGAGGCGATGATATAAGATTCCTGCTAATGAAAAAAACAGCAGGCAATACAAACAGCCCTTTAATAATGGCCTGGCAGAACAGGCTGCTCCCTGTTGAGCTCAGGAGCGCAGTTGGCTGGTTGTGGCCAGAGGCTGAGAGACCCTGTACATCAACACAGAGGCCCCTGGCGAGAAGGCACCCATGAACCTGTCTGCTCTATGAGGCTCACTCTCCTGTCTGCGTAACACCACTATCAGCACTGCAGGGACCATGTGTAGCATGAACGTCTACAACCTGTCATGCAAACCCTCCCTGCGTGGGACAAACACTGTCAAAGTGATGGTGAGAGGGTCGGTCCCTGCCTGGGACATGGAGACGCATTTAAATGCACAACATAGGCCTATACATACATAAAGCAAACGCACATGTATGCACACATGATACATGCATGGTCAGAAGGGGAGGGGGGTGGAGGGGAGGGTGGGGCTGCTCAGTGGCAGAGAATTGCATCAGCAGCTCATCCAGCGAGGGATAACCCCCCCTCCCTTCCTCCCTCCCTCATCCCAAATGCATAGATCAATGCAGAAACACCAAACCAACCCCACAGGAAAAAGATGCAGAAGAGGGAATGAGGGAAAACAGGGGAGGGAGGGAAGAATGAGGCAGAGGAGCAGAAGGAGGAGGAGGGGGGTGTCAGAGAGAAAGCACCGAGCTGGGATCCTCCTGCTAGGGATTTCCTCCCTCTGATGTACACCCCCACACCCAACTCCTACCCCACTTTTTTTTTTTTTTTTTTTTTACCGCAACGTAATCTTTCCTGGGCTCATTGCATTTTCCCTGCCAATACCCGAGCACTGCACACCGCTACCTTCACAAACCCACTGAGTCATGCCCTGCCCCGTCCTCCTGCCAACCCCCCCGCAAGATTGGCACCAACCTGACACTGGAAACGGGGATGGTGGTGGTGATGATGAGGATGATGATGATGGGGGGGAAGAGAAGGAGATTTTAAAGGGCAAGAGAAGAAGCAGGAAAAAAAAAAGTGGGGGCCAGTCTTGCAGAGGCAATGCAGAGGCAATACGATGCAAATGCAACATAATGCAGTGGTGCTGGGGGAGGCATTGCAGATGAGACAGGGCAAGGACGTCCAAGAGGAGGCTGTTACGAAAGGCCCCACGAGGAACGATGCTTGCAGCGCACCCTTGACCTTGATGGACGTATACTATGAATTACATATTAGTACGCAATGGAAATGTGCAACAGTAGCCTGCGAACGAAAGTGAGACTTGACCAAAGCTTGTCCCCCCACCTCCCTCAGTCACACACGACAGATTCGTTTGACACGGCGTCACAATCCAACTTCTGCGCCTCCCTCCTCTTGGCGCGCACACAAACATTCATCAGCTCGCGCACGCACCCTCATAACAATCTACACACACACACACGCCCAACTGTTCAATTATTCATCAGCAATATACGCACCGTCTGAACACCAAACACAAACGGGCTCAAATGTACCTCGACACAAAAGAAGTCATTACTGGGGCTGGAGGTTTAGGTAATGCAGACATGGCGATCTACGCTGACGCAGTACAGAGTAATACAATTTTCACAGGTAATCTTGTTTCAGGTCTTGTTAGGTTGCATATAGTCAGAGATTCACAAAGCCAGTCCCTCTTCACTCAGCGAACACGTCCAGAAAATGTTCCCTTAAATGTTAACATCCTCTTTTTTTCTGATTTAATAATTCAATAAAGCTAAACTTAAAATGGTCTGCGCCCTCTCAGTGCTGCCAGGAACAATTCAATTAGCCAGACAACATGTTGTGACAGGCCGGTTTATGCTTAGATCCCTTATTTGTATGTCCTGTTTGTATAACCTCTCAGCCTGAACCACCTCTCCGGATTTCTCTCTCCTCTCTCTTTCTGTCAGTTCTTTCTGCATTGACAGTGTATCCGAGTGCCAAGAAAGCTGAGGCAACTAGCCGACTCAGACTTTTTCTGTCCTGCTGTGACGAGCCGCGGGCCACATTTTGTGCTGTGGGGGTAGAAACAGGAAAAAAAAAACAAAAAAAAAAACCTGCTGTCAAGGGGTGGCTGGAAGAGACAGCAGGGAGAAATGTGATGGGAATGGAGAGGCTCTGCATTTGTGTAATATTGTATGTGAAAGGTGCTGACAGGCGACAGTGTGGGAAGGGCAGGGCACTCGTTCCCAGGATGGGTCGGTCAGCCAACCGTCAGAGCAGGCTAATCCAGAGCCGTGCTGATTGACAGAGAGTCAACTGTCAGCAAGTGAAAAAAGCTTTGTTCTCCACACAGGCTCAATAGCATCACCCAGCATGAACACATGTTCACCTCGGGCCTGGTGAACAAATGGGACGTGACTCTGTGCAGGTTAGGATACGGCTACGACCGATCCAAGGAAGAAAGTCTAAATAATTAGAGTAAGAAATTTCATATTCTGCGCTGTATCGGTGCCAAACACTGCTGGAAAAGCCCAGTGTTCATCATTTGCAGTCCACACCTGCACAATGTAGAAGAACTGAACACAACAACCCTGCAGGAAGTCTGGTCTCTGTGATGCTTTTTAACTTTTGTTAAGAGTGAGCAGCAAGACAGGAGTGTAAAGTCATGCTAGCAGATCTGAGGCAGCGCTCAGGTTCAAATCCACTTACACAGTCACAATATTAATATGTTGTCTTGGAGGAAATGTTTACCACAATCAACAGTGTAGCTTGACCTGTGAGCAACGACATATTTGGGAATTAGCTCTGACCACAATGTAAGGCTATAGGGCTAAAGGGGATGAATCAGTTTTACACGTGTTTGAATTAATGTCAAGGCAGAAATGATGGTAAGTGGTTGAATTATTATTTTAGTCTGGACCAAAGTGGTGATCCAACTGACCAACACCTGACCAATGCTGCCACTGACAATGCGAGCATGGCCAAAAAAAACCAACAACAACCCTGAGATGTCACTTCAACTCTATGATCAGTTTTGAGACTGTACATTGTGGCAGAGCTGGAGCTCATTATAATGATGCAGCAGGACTCTGTCACATTCATGTACACACTAGAAACATGTTTCAATATAAGACACAGAGTTTAATCAAAACCTGGTTTACACTGTCTAACTTTTTCACAACTGTGGGACTTCTTACAGAATTGTCATACTTACGATAATTAACTTAAAACCATATAAAATAATAGAAAACAGTAGAAAGCAGACAATTCCTGCAATAGTACACATTTAGTTAACTACCTGTATAGTATAGTTTTATTTATTTATCCATGCATCCATCAAGTATTTGAACAAATAAAAATAAGAACTCTTTTAAGAAATCTTACTGTATATATGTATATATATATATATATATATATATATATAT
>OOFC01014591.1:0-25687 GCA_900323345.1 Pseudochromis fuscus
AGAAGCTTCAAGAAACGCTCCAATTTTTTTTAGAATTTTTCAGCAATTATTTCATGGTTCAGGTTTACAGGGTTAGCCTAGATCCATTGGTCTTACATATGAATTCAAAAAGAAATCTACACAGTTGTAAAGTGTGTGCTGCTTCAAATGAACAGAGGATCAGTCCAAACACATGTTGTTGCTTTTAGGTTTCACTCAGCGTCCAGATTTCTTCCTCCTGCTGAAGTTACCTCAGTGTTTAGTGATGTCCCTCAGTGCTCGCAGGATAAAAGCTTTTCTCTTTAGAAATGCTTAAAAAACTCACTTTGATTTATTTTGCTACCTGAGGCTCACACTAGTGTAAACTGTCTGTTCTCAAACTCTCTTTTCTTTGGCTTTCAACTCAACATGAGACACTCGTTTTCTTTTTGTTTGTTGTCTTGATATTTTTGTGTTTTTAATGTGTTGTTTCAGGATACTCTGTTGCTATTTTGATTGTGAAACACTTTATGGCAACAATAATTAGGAGGAAACAATTAAGAAAACCTAATGAATTTATAAAATATCTAATAAAATAATTAATACTGCTGTAGAGGTATTTTAGTTATTTAAGCCCCAATCTCCAAAGTAATCACATTTAGTTTTATTCATGTGAATTTCTTTTTCCTTTTTAAAGTTTTATCTACTTTTTAAAAATCCTTCAGTGTTGTATTTTCTCCACCAGTCAAACCACAGCAGAGCTTCCACCGAGTAATTAATATGGCGGTGGCGGCGCTGCTGGTCTCAGGTGGAGCACATGATGAAACAGACCTGCTGTCTATCGCGCCCGAGGCAACAGCCCGTCTAGACCCACGACGTCAGGATTTTACTCAACATTTGCATCATACTGCGTCGTTTGCTTCTCTCTGAGTCAAACAAACTGGAGTGTCGACAACTCGTCCACCCATCAGGACCGTCCACGTGCACCTCCTCCATCATCATCATCAAAGTAACATCAGGCGGTTTTGGATCACAGTGTGTGTTGCATAATGAATTTTACAACAGCATTAATCTGTTTGTTAACACTGTAGTCTCACTTCCTGTAGAGGGAAGCAGTGGTTTCTATGAATGTCAATTAGTTTTGTTTGTTGCACCTCGAGCTTTCAGAGTAAATTTGATTGACAGGTCTGGTCGACAGTGACTCACAGGTGGATTGGAGGTCAGACCCGCCTCTTCACTCCTCCCTTCATATCCAAATATGGTCACTTTTGGCTCCAAAAAGTAACATGGCGATGTTCAAAGTCCTGGCTTCAAAGAGACTCAAAATGCACAAGGCTAATGTGAGGTCACCCACTGGTTTGTGGAGCTGTACTTTGAAGCCAGGAGTTTTAGGAGATGACCATATTTGGATATAAAACCAAAACCAAACCATTTGCAAATCATTGGAGACCAGACCTGTCAATCAAAGTACCGTATTTTCCGGACTATTGAGCGCACCTGTCTATAAGCTGCTATTGAATTTATTCAAACAGTTTCATGTGGTCCACCCCGACCGGGTCTGATGTGACGATACTAAATGTATCGGCAACACAGAGCTTGCTAGCTTGTAAAAAGCTAACGAGCTACGTGCTGCTGATACATGAGAAACACTGGTGTTTAAGCCGCAGGGTTCAAAGCGTCAGAAAAAAATAGCGGCTTATAGTCCGGAAAATACGGTAAATATGCCCTTAAATTTTCCTTTTTTTGAAGCCTAATATCGACTCAATGATTTAATGGTTTTCAGATGGACCACCAGATCACTGAGAAGAAAAGTTGACTTTAGTTGATGACATCACAGTGACTCGTGGAAAAAATATATTTGACTGAGTATTTCATGACTGAAAACTACTTTGCATTGGCTGCACTTTTGAGACCTTTTGAGGCGTATACCAGAAAGCAACAGGTGACATCATGGTCACTACTCTTACATACGTCTATGGTGGCCAGGTAATTTAGTCATGTGGTTACTTCAAAATAAAAGTTCTGTCTCATTATATTTAAATCATAGCAAATGCTTTACCAAGACTAAATATTTAGTATTAAATGCAAGTGTCACATTAATTGAAAGTAACTGCAACATATTCACTTTCTGAGATCAACCAATCAAATCCCAGTGAACTGGATGACACTGTCACACGTCTCTACCTGTCTCAGGGAGGTAAGAGCTGACAGCGTCTCGTCAGAGCCTTGCATCCTCACCACCTCCCACACTTCTCCTTCAGTCCTCCTCAGCTTCACCTGCACAGGAGGACAGAAAAAACACAGTCATGCTGAGAACATTAAGGACACAAAAAAGGCTGTTATGACACTTTGAAAGCATCACATAAAAAAAAAAAAACATCATCACAGTCGAGACGTGCGACAGTTTATTCATGAAACTAAAATCATCATCATCCTTTTTGTGAAATTCAGAGGAGACAGTTTAAACAGTCGTGACAGCGCCTACGGCAAAACGCAGACATGACTCAAATGTTTAGGCAACAGTGGCTGAGTGACACCGTGGAAAACTTGTTTGATGGATCGTGAATCACACGCGACAGAAGGAGGCGGCAACCAAAACAATATGATCTCTGACTGACTAATATCCTCGTGTCCTAAAGATAAACCAATGACGTCACACTCTCTGCGCTGACGGTCATTTACAGAATGTTTACAGGAGAAAAACTTTAGTCGGACACAACAAAAGTCAGCGAGGTTTTAAAGCCGTGGAGTGGAAGATGGTCCTGGACCGAACTGTGACTGTGGACAGTCCAGCACGAGGTCAGCAGCTTTATCCCTCAACACTTCACACCTGCAGAGTCAAGTCCCGAAATTACTTTTTACTATGATTAACCTATATTTAATCCACAGACTGCATACAGGAAATGATGAAGACCAGCCGTGAACTCCAGCTTCACACACATTGGACAGTGTCCTCTTCAAAGGTCAGACCCACCTCATCACACCTCCTTTCATATCCAAATATGGTCGAGTCCACAAACCAATCAGGGACATCACGTTACCATTCAACATACAATGTGTGACTTAATCTCTTATAATATACCTAAAAGATTCATATACACACTCACTATAAAACTGACAACAGCCACGAAGGTTTTGTATTCAGAAGATAAAAAAGTCCCGACCTCATTCAAGTCAATTAAGTGGAGATCAGATTAAATTTGCATACACACACACACAGCAGATCAAAAACACACACATGGTCTGTGGATTATGCCTCAGGGAGGTTTGTGCGCTCTGATGCTTTCTGGTTAAAAGTTATTTTCAAAGTGAGAATATTTACGACTTCTTACCTTGATGGAAATCTGCGTGGTCTCCATCACCTGCTGCATCCTCCTCTTCATCCCTGTGCGTCCCTGCCTCTTCACTGCAGAGTCTCCATTTTCCTCTCCACACATGTCATCCTCTCCGTTGTCCTTGCTCTGCTGCTCTGCATTATCTCCACACTCAGCCATCTCGCCACTGGTGTTTACATCCTCCAGGTAGGTGTCATCTTCCTGACCTATGGGGGAGCTGGAATCATCATTAGGAGGAACAGGGAGGGGCACAGTGCCACTGGACAAAGCTGAGGGAGATGTTGGGTTTGTTAGGCCACATGTAGACTCTCCGCTACTGGAAACTCTAGGACAAGGTGTGAGGCACAACTGTTGGTCGACTGTGATGTTTTGGGTTTGAGACGACGTAAAACAATCTACACTTTGAGCTCCACAGAATGATGGCTCTGGAGGTGGAGGTTGACCACAGAGGACAACAGAACCATCCACTGACTCCTCCCCAGCTTCAACAGTTTGTGTGCCTGTGGAAACACAACTCTTCTTCCTCACCGGACACCTGTCATCTTCCCTTTGAGTCATCTCCACCTGAACTTGCGCATCCCGCATTTTCATGTGTTTTATACAAAAGCCAATCTCTTTGTAACTCCCAACACTCGGCCTCTTCTCCTGGAGCTGTCCCTCCTCCATCCCTCCATCCCGTCGCCCTTCGACCAGGTCTGTGATTCCAAACTGGTGAGCCGCAGCCAGCACGTCACTCTGCTCCCTGCTTCCTTTCACCTCCAGATGCCCGGTGTACAGCAGGCCGACCAGCTTCAGCAAAGTCTGGGCCGTCACAGCCTGGAGCTGGAGCTGGCGCTTCTGTCCGGAGGGAGGAGACGGGGAGGCCGACAGCTTCTGAGACAAGTAAGGGCTGAGAGCTGCCAGGACGCAGCTGTGGGACGGGACTGAGACGCCTTCACAGAAAGGACAACAAGGAGTTAATTTCCTACAATTTCAGATTCAAACAATGTTTATCGTCATGTGGGCCCAGTTGGTCAGGAGATCCAACTGGATCAAATATTAAAAATAGACTGCGCAAAAACTAATTAAAACTACTGGACAGGAGTTTTGGTCTTGATCAAACTGCTCGGATAATATAACATTTGTATAGTATATTATCTAATAATATTTTCCACTTATAATAAACCTGTTTTTTTTTACTTTTTGGTACAATAAAGTTGATTTCAAAAGGGTTTTGTTGCCATACAATAATCAACATTAGAAAAATTACATATTTGACTGTCACTGTGTATTCATCACTTCATCATTTAAGTAACATTCAAAATATCAAGAACAGTTTTGTAAATAAATTGTATTTGTCTTGATTTAAAAGAAACTGTCTGTTCTCTATTTTAATAGAAATACTTGTGAGACATTTTAGCTGTTGCTTTACATCTTACATTTTGATATGTAGTCCCACATAGAGCACAGGTAATCCCTCAAAATTTGTATGTGGATCAGGGTGATCCAAACAAATGTTGCTTTGAAAAACATTCACAAAAGTAACACAGACCAGGTCGTCTACTCTAAATTAAATGTTGTCAACAACTGGGCCCTTGTAAACATCTTCCCTGTGCTGGTTTCCAGTGCAGGTCTTACCCTCTGTTTGCAGCAGGGTGTCACAGAACTGGACTCTGTTCTGTTGTCTCTGCAGCTCCCCGAGGAGCTGCATCTCATAACCGGGCCACCGGTACCTCTGCATGTCCGCATGAGCACTGAGGGGCAAACAGTATGGACAGAAGAAGACTTCAGTGGAGGGAATATGATTAAAGTTATGGATAAATACACACACAAACAGTTGTAGTTTTCATGTTGTAAATGAAGAGATTGTGCGTGTAGACATGTGCGCGCACGAGCATTAGCTACTGAACAGGTGGTGGAGCAGAAACGTGATCTCGCGATAAGTCGTAATGAACTTCACTTTGATTTGATTTTCACTTATCCCAGTAAAGACGTCTTCTCCAAATTGATCTGTAAATTTCTTTTTCGTAGCCACGTGGTACAGTTTAGCAAATTATGTCCGAAATGAAAAAAAAAAACACACAAAAGTTAACGTATCATAGCTGTTGTGAAAACCTAGCTTAGCTTTAAAGCTAGCTACGTTACCGAAATTAAAAAAACAACAAAATCCGACAATTTACGGAACCATGAGCCGCTTCATTTACAAATACTCGCATGATTTTAAAATGAAGGTAAATTGGTGATTTCCGCTAACTTACAGTAAGTCACGGCTAGCTTCTGCATTAGCTTAAAAATTACACTTACCAATTTTTTGTCTGTCGCGGCAGTAAAAGTATGTCAAACTTTAAAGCTCTTAATATTTTTTGAAACACTCACTTTAACAGTTAAATCCACCTGATGAAAGTCATTTATTAGTAATTAAATGTCCCAACCTCAAGTAGTTTTTGTAGCATGTGGTAAAGACGCAGCAGTAACAGCGACATCTAGGTCGCCGTGAGAAATGACACTGATCTCACCTTATCTTTATTTTACTTTTTATTAAAAAATGTTTAACGAGCCACTTACATCATACTAGTCCTCCTTGATTAATAACAGTGTGATCATCAAGAAACAAAAGAAAACAAAAGCCACTGAGAAATCATTTTCTTTTTTATTAAAAACATTATTGCTAGTTACATAATTCATTCATAAATGAGAATGTGCAACTTTTAAGAGCCAAGGCAAAGAGATTAAGGTGTAGTCCACAATCTGATTTTTTTTTCCTTTTTAACCATTAGTGTTCCAGTATCTGATGACCGTGTCGGAGGATTTCTGTTCAGCGAACTTGGTTTGCTTTGAATTAAGACATAAACTGAATGTTTTCAATCAAAAACACTTAAAAAAAAAAAACAACTGATTGCATATGCGTTCACCCAGAGCACCCAAAAACAAACAATTAAACCCAAATCAATATTTTTTAGAAAAGGAAAAAAAAGAAATACATAAAACCATTAAAATTAACAAATATTCTCTTGTATATATAGTTTAAATGTGCTTTTATTTTTCTCCACTTTATCTAATAGCAAATTCTGGTCTATGCCTCCTTACACAGATTTTCTAACACTAACCCTTTGCTTCTCCTCTATTCTCCTCTTTTTGTCAGTCCACTCTTGAAGGCAACTTGTCAATTAAAAAAAAAAAAAAAACACAGGCTTCGTCTGTCCTGTTTCAACTGGCATCGAAAACAAACAAATGAAAAAGGTATAAAAAAAATTAAAGGGAAAAAAAACACACATTAAACCCCCATAGTGCTTCTTTTAATCATCCACTCAGTAAGTATCTACATCTCACTCGGCACTAAGAATATGCATTCTTCTACAGAACAAGCACTGTACTAAAGAAACGTGGGCAAAAAAATAAAAATAAACAGACAATACTGTCTCATCTCCCGAGTACTGTTCTGTAGTCTTAAAGCCAGGTAGGTTGTGAAGCAGTAAAATTAGACAGAACTCAATTCCAATGGTGAGAATCAGCTCCTTTCACATATTCTTGCAGAGCTCCTTATACAGTACTCCCAACATGTAAGACAACTTGTACGATTGGTTAAACCGGGGTCACGTTGGACACACCCATCAACACCTACCCTGACTGAGCGAGGCACTCCAGTTAGCCCACTGTTAAAGACAGACTTGTATGTACACATTCATAAGATTAAAGACCTGCAGACACAGGGAAATGCACCCACTGAATCCTGTGATATCTCCCAAGAAATTACCAAGATAGGAGGATTAACATTTAACAGAAAGATCACTGTAGACCGTACTGTACTAATTCCAACGAGGATGAGGATGGAGAATCATTCGTCTGCTTTATTTCCGTCTGTACAAATATCCATACCTGCACCTTTTTTGGGAAATCACAATCAAATACAGAAAATGCAGCAACGCCATGCATCTTGTTGGCGACGGGCCGACACAAAAATAAAGCAAGATGACAGTTTTCAGTGTAGCTGCTGGGAGAAAAAAATATATATATATATAGTCTAAGTGTGCCAAGGGTTTGCATTCAGTAATTGGCAGCGGTAGCAGAGTCATTTGGCACAGGTACGGCACATGTACATAACTAATGGTACAGAGCAAAAGCGAGTAGAGGAACGACCACTACCAAAACAGAAGCAGAAGCTTTTACACATATCTACTTAGGCTGATAAACATCGGTTCTTAGTGGTAGAAATAACATTTTTTGTAGTGTTTAACCATCAGAGAGAGAGAGAGAGAGAAAAAAAATGACACGATCCCTCAATTTTTCTTCAAAACTGAATGTCATTGATGTAAAATTTCACCAGAAAGTGTCCCGCTCTGATCCCAACAGTTCCTTTTTTAGTTAGTCTACGCTCAGACCTCCAGGAAATACAAAAGTTCTCAAGATGAAGCCGCAGTGTAAGTGTCGTCCAGGCGAGTCGTAGTGTTGCTGCATGGAGATGTAGTGTAGTGGCCATTGTTGTTGTTTTTGAGTGGTTTTGAAGCCCTCGCAGAAGGACTCAGTGGTCAAAGTGTCACATCCGATCCGTCCACAGGGAGCGTAGATCCACGTCAGTTCTGTTCTCTGTGGTGGTTTCATTAGTTTGTCAGCTGCAATGGAGGAATGTAACAGAGAGGAAACAGGAGAGAGAAGAGAGAAGCTGCGAAAGAGTGAGGGGAGGACAGCAGAGGTTAAGAGGTCAGTCCCATCGGTAGCGTAGTGGTCCCCCCATTGTCGGTTCAGCAAGGGCAGTAAGTGGGAGGAGGCTGTCGTCTGGTGATGCACACAATCAGTTTTTCTGCAGGAGGAGAGGAGGCAAACAAACAGTGTGGGAGAATTGATCGCAGGCTAGATGCAATAAAAACCACACACACTATAACATAAAATACACAGGTGTGGCTGTGGGTAACAGAGTCCTCACATGTTAGACAAAAAAAAAAACTGCAGAGAGAAAATAAAACTACATTAAAAAAAAATAAAATTAAAATCACTGACACTTTTCACCAGCAGGGGGCGCAAAACAACAGCCCACACATAGTCCACAATGGAAGCTAACTGACAACACAAGTCATAACACACAAAATACACAGAGTCCTTAATGAAGATGTTAAGGCCATGCGGTGAGTGCAGAGAAGCAGCCGGTGGGACACACATACCATGCGCTGACATGCAGTGTGACAGTGGGTGTGGCCTAACCATCGTAAGAATCCATTAGAGGCAACGAGGCCTGCCTCTCCCCATACATCCCTCCCTGAGAGAGAGAGAGAGAGACAAAAATAAAGAGACAGAGAGAGAGAGAGCCCAAAGGAGGAGTTAAATAAAGAGGGTTTAGTGTGAAGAGAAGGTGGAAAAAGAAGGAGAGAAGGTGAAGGGAAATAATCATCCGTCGACAAAAGAAAGAAGGGTTAAAAAAAAAGTTAGTGTAATGTTAGGTCACATTTCAGGGGAAAAAAGGACACCGGTGAGAAATTCTGTGGTAGATCTGTGCTTTAACGAGACATGCGTCAACATGCTGCCTGTGGGTGTGTGTGAGAACATGTCCATTCACACGATAACGTCCTGGGAGCTGTGTGTGTGTGTGTGTGTGTGTTGTGCACCATTAATCATTTTTCTCCCTACATTTTTTTTAATCTAGATATACCCAATCAAGTAGACATTATTCAGCTCTGTGACAGCACAGACTGAACACTGACGTCTCCAGAATTAAGTGGAAGTATTTCACGGAGGTGATGCAGATGCACTGTTGCAGCAGCTTTCGTCTATTTGATCAACAATCCTAAACCCCAAGTGTTCAAATTGCAGAGAAGATGCAGAAGAACTTTTGGTAAATAACGGAGTTCTTGTATTGGGGTTAGGAGAGAGATGTAGGAAGTATGTAGCAGAGTTTATGTCAGGAGTAAAGTCGTTAATTCTCGTTAAGGTGCAGTCATGCAGGGTTACACGTGTAGGGGAAGGTGCGGTGTGTGTGTGTGTGTGTGTGTGTAGTATTTACCATTGCTGCATCTTTGTCAGCAGGTTCGAGTGTGTTATCCAGAGTGTTCCTTCTCCCCCTCTGGTCCAGTGTGGAGTAGGCATCTGAGGGGAAGAGATGTTGGTGTTGGAGAGCAAAAAAATCCTGTGATAATGGTCAAGTGTGTGTGTGTTTTCTGTTTTCACACTTGCCTGGTCCCATGTCATTCATTGGAATCATTTCCCGGTCGTTTTTGCCACCTGTTTATTTAAAGAAACATCAAAATGGTGAGTATAAATATCAGTTTCTGTCAGCGAGGAAGCGTCAGCTGCCAGAACATCTCAGGCCAGACAAGGATTTACAAATACCTGATGAGTCATAGGCGGGGTATGGACACTTTAAAATGAGAGCCAAACAGCTTAGAAGATCTTATGTATATTAATTGTTATGATTGACAACCCTGGATGTGGATTATCTGAAGAGCCATAAACCCTCTAATGTCTTGTGCACACATAACAAGTTGAGAAAAACAATTCTTTAATTAATTATATGATCAACTCATCTACTGCCTCTGGAAACACTCCACCAGTTACTCCACCATGTGTTGGTAAAATACACAGACTGTATATAGGAATAGATGAAGCAAGCAGGGCTCAAAACATGAGGTCAATGTGGGGATGCAAAAAAGTGCAATACCACTAACAGCCACTAGATGCTGGCTTCAACTGATCTGGAGGTCAATCTGGAAATCATGTCATCATCAAGTAGATATTACATGAAATAATATCACGTGATGAAAATTTGTCGCTCAAATTAAAATTTTTCAACTTTTTCGTATCTCACCCAGAGCGAGCAGATGTGAATTTGCACATTCAGTGTGAACGTACAGTTAAGCTTAAAAAAAGAGGTTCAGGGGAGTGCTTAGTTTGATTGACAGCTCAAGTAACCAGTGAGACTAGACTTCAACTCGAAGTCTTCAGGTTCAAGGGTCAGACCCGCGTCCTCACTACTTCTTTCAGGCCCATATATGGTCAATCTGGCTCCAAATAGTCAACATGACGACGTGCAAATGTCAAACTCGTGGCTTCAAAAGTTCCCAAACCAACAGGTGAAATCAAGTTAGCTTCATCCATTTTATAGACAGTCTGTGGTAATGTCTCCAGACTTTTGTACTCCGTAAGTAAACAATCAAAGATTTCCTCTTTGCTTCCCGACCTTTGTCTATGAGCGGCAGGGTGCTGTCCTCGTATCCTCCGTTGGCCCTGTTGTTGTTGCTGCTGCTGGGAGGGTTTAGGTTGACCATGAAGTCAGTCTTCTTCCAGCCATCCTTCTCCAAAGTGCGCCGCAGCTCCTTGTAGCCCCACACCGTCTGCAGCACCATGCCGGCTCCACGCACCTCCCGCTCGGAGCGATTACTGGGTTTTACAAAACAGATGACAAGGAAGTAAAAAGTCATTCAAAACTGCAATTAATGGAAGAGAACATTTTTTAACAAGGTCTTTATCCAGCCCTCACCCGTCCTTGTTAATGAGCACCAGTCTCTCGATTCCTTGTGAGGCCCTGAGGGTCTTTGCTGCATCCAGACTGGACCCCAGGACCTCATGGAGCGTGCTCAGTACGGACACCACAGTCTCTTCTGACAGCGCTCGCACCGGCTGACTCTGACCACCGCCGGGCAGGTTGGCCACCAGATGAGGCACCGCGTGTTTACCTGACAACGCAGTGAAGTACACAGAGAGGTTAAACATTACCACACACTTACACACCAAAACTAGTCCAGATACACTTTAAGGTTATCGGGAGTCTCACCTAGTAGATCTCTGTTGCGTGCGTCGATGGCCAGGTTGCGGAGGGCGCCGGACATGGCTCGGACCACTCGGTCGTTGCCGTGGGCCAGCAGCTCGGTCATCATGGGAAGACCTTTCTCCTGGCGCAGCAAGGCACGGATGTATCGCCCATACTGGAGGAGACAGAGGATTTCTTTCATGATTTAGGAGCTCAAGACAAATCAGAGACACACTCCTGCTAGTGTTTCAGGGGTTTTTGGTACGAACAAACCAAGGAATCGTTCAAGTCCAACTGCAAACAGAAGGAACAATTTTCACTCTAAGGTGCACAAAGCATCACGTTTAATCACCACTGAGATTCTACAATACATTTCCATCCTCAGCAGTTGGTAGATAATCCTACAGACGTAACTTTATCATATTGGAGGTACCGTATTCTCCGGACTATAAGCCGCTACTTTTTTCGACGCTTTGAACTTAAACACCGGTGTTTCTCATGTATCGGGGGCACAAAGCTCGTTGGCTTTTTACGAGCTAGCAAGCTCTGTGCCGCCGATACAATTAGCGTCGTCACATCAGACCCAGTCAGAGTGGACCACATGAAACTGTTCGAATAAATTCAATAGCGGCTTAAATTCAATAGACAGGAGCGCTCAATAGTCCGGAAAATACGGTAAATGTCTTTGGATTTTAATGTTGAAACTCCGCTTTCAACACATTTTCCCATCTTCCATTATTCCACTAGAAGTGAGGAGGTATTAACCTCTTCGCTACAGAACTTAAAAAGTTTCATTCAAGACTTCTGCACATAATGTGTGTTTTGTTCAAGGCAGTAAGAACTCAAAGCACTGATACATTACATCACAGGCAACATCAAAGCACGAAAACACATAGAAAATTTAAAAACTCCTAAAAAGATTCGACTGACTAATGTTGTACAAGCTCCATTTCCACCTGTAGCACGAGCTGTGCACAGGAAGTCTGTGTTTGCTCTGATTTAACAGTTTACTGAGGACATGGATGCTGAGCTACTGCTGTGAAATCAAACAGGATAATGACAGACGGCGGTCCTTACAGTCCAGCGTCCAGCACACAGGTTCTGCACAGCTCCGGCTGAGGCTTCGAGCACCGAGGGGTTCTTGGACTCCTTCAGCAGAGAGGTGTAGATGCGAACCACCTCCGGTTGGTACAGCAGCTCGTAGCCTAGAGGGGAAGGAGGAGTGTGGAGGAGCATGTAAGTGACAGCTTTTCCTTTTTGCACAGTAAAAAGATGTCGAGCATTTACCTTTCGCAGGTGTGGTCCTCTTTGGAATGTCTATTACATCTGCAGCTGCATCCTCATCTTTCTTTCCTGGAGACAAACATCAATAATAAAAAGTGTTAGAAACACAACAAGATGGTCCGAATCTAGAAAACATAATCTATATTTCATGGTGATAGTTCTACTGTTAGTACTACTTTAGTTCAACACCGAGATGCACGTCCTCTACTGAGTATTACACAATAACTCTTTCACTGCGACAAGACGCCGTGCATGTTAGTACAAATACAGCACGTCACCTGTTAGCTCAGCCACTCTACCACTACTACACTAAGACGACGACGACAGGCGGCGGAAGCAAAGTGCAGTCAATCAGAGGTAAAGAGAGAGCTTACCTTTGGAAAACCACTCATCTGTAGCCCAGCCGGACAGGATGCAGAAGGGAAAAGGAGGAGGGAGGAGAGAGAGAGGAGAGCGGCAGAACAGGAGGAAGACACAGCAGCATTAGGTAAAAGGAAAAGCAGCCATAACTGAGCCACCCAGTTAACACCTGCTTACATCCCAACGGCACCGCTGCCACCACACACAGTCAGCGATGGGACATGCCACAGTTATGAAGGCCAAATAAAGCAAATGAAAGGACACACCGGCTCATGAAATTTCATATTCACATCGCTCTGTGTGTAATTAGTTTGAGAAAGCATCTCCATGTATCACCTAAGAATTATTATTATTATAAATACACAGAAAAGTACTGACTTGATCGATATGCTGATATTTTTATGCAGCTACACTGATGAAATCTTTCATCTGTAACAATCTGTCAATTAATGGATCAGTGGACAGGTTTTTAATATCTAAATCTGTTTCATTTTGATCATCAGTTTATTCTTCCTTCATTATTGTTTTGCCTGAAGACAAAATACAAAGTTTTTCTACATAATTCTAAATATAAAACTAATTATTTTTGGGTTGTTGGGTCAATTATAATAAGACAGAACATATCACCATGGTCTCTGAGAAACTATAATGGGATTTCTTTCACTATTTCGAACCTTTAAGAAATAGATAAATTAATATGTCTTTATCTGATGTATTGAAATGTTGATTAATATTCGTTGTCACAGCAAAATCGACAACACCACAAAGCCGTAGTCAGGGTGTGTGTAGTCAAGTAAAAAAAAACAAATCAATACCCTGAGTGAAACACAAACAGAGCAGCTGGAGAGAGGATGAGCTTTCTCTGAGGGGGGATTGTTCACATTCCTGTGTTCCTGAGCCAGTGAGTGGTTTTGTTTGTGTAACTGTGTGTGTGTGTGTGTTAGTATCAGTGTAGTGAGACTGTGTTGTCGACAGTGACATCACTCTGAAGTGCTCCTGAAACCGACTGAACGAGAACAGTACGTGTCTCTCTCGGTGCAACACAGACCTTTGCTCTTCCGGGAACTAAAGCAGCCGCCCTTCTGGCTGGAGGGGGCGGGGCCTTGGTTGATGGGCGCGGCTTCCTGGTAACGCTCGCAGCCTGGGATTTCACGGTGCACCTGATAGGACAAGTTCCTCAGCAGACACACGCTGTTTTCTATCAACTGCAGAGACGGAGGGGACAACATGAACATGTAATGCAGAAAACAATGAAGTCTTTACAACTACTGCTACTACTACATTACATTTCAGAGGAAAATACTGTACTTTTTACTCCATTACACTTATTTTATAACAACTATAGTTGCTAGTTACTTAACACACCCAGTTCAAAGACAATGTTTCCTCCATCACATGTGGCTGAAAAGCAAAATTCAGGATTCTTCAAAGATGGTGATGTCTACAATGTAACATAGTGTGAAATATTCTTTAATTAAATTGTTTGCCTTCTGGGTACCATTACAGAGTCATATCAGAGTAGAATTGATGCACAATTCACACTGAAGAGTTTCAATTTAGCTCAAAAATATTCTATCACCATACTAGTAATGTGACTTTTTCTCAGACTGTATAAAGACATGGACGAGGCAACTGGGTCTCAAAAGTGAAGCCAATGGAAACTCCCAACGGCCACTAGATGCTGGCTCCACAAAACTCTGCCTCCAACTGACTTCAATTCAAAAATCATCATTTTCAATCATGAAATATTCAGTCAACAAATTTTTTTCCACAAGTTATTCTGATGTGATTACCGTATTTTCCGGACTATAAGTCTCTACTTTTTTCAGACGCTTTGAACTTAAACAACGGTGTTTCTCAGGTATTGGAGGCACAAAGCTCGTTGGCTTTTTACAAGCTAGCAAGCTCCGTGCCACCGATACATTTAGCGTCGTCACATCAGACCCGGTCAGAGTGGACCACATGAAACTGTTCGAATAAATTCAATAGCGGCTTATAGACAGGTGCGCTCAATAGTCCGGAAAATACGGTAGTTAACTCTTCTTCTCGGTGATCTGTTTAAATTGGTATCTCATACACATTGAACAGTGTCTTTGGGTTCAAGGGTCAGACCTCCCACTTCCTATCCAAATATGGTCACTTCTTGCTCCAAGAAACCAACATGACGACGTTCAAATGTCAAACTCCTGCCTTCAAAACTCCAGAAACCAACAGGTGACATCACATTAGTCAGTCTGTTCAGTCTATGAATTTTCTCCTCTAAACATGGTCTGAAACATCTCCTATCAGTTAATACATCTACTTATATCTACTCACAGTGAATCACATATTCTGTATTCAGTGAGTTTAAAATGCCAAATGAAGCAAAACTAACTGTAAGGTCCAGAAGCAGCAGTTCTTGCTCTGGCAACATCTATTTTCTATACAAAGGAAAATAGAACTCATCACTTCTCCCTCGTTGACCAATCAGAATGAAGAAGCAGGAGGCGGGACTTATGATATCAACACTGTCAACTGAGAAGCAGAGGAAAAACTGATTCTCGCCGTCACTGACGACAAAGCTAATTTGTGGAGAACTGCTGCCGAAGCCAGGACCCAATTTCTTTCTCTTGTTTTAGCCAATTTTTCTGAAGTTAACTGCAGAGAGTCGATGTTTACATCAACGCTATGGAGATGTTTGTAACTTAGCAACAGGAAGTGCTGCTTGAAAAAAAAAAAAAAAAAAAATGAAGTCATGAGCACTTTCTACTGCCTGTGGAAAAATGTCCCTTAAAGATAAACTTAACTGACACCACACAAGAAACAAGGGAAAGGTTTAATGTCGACCAATCAGATTCCACATACCTTATTGTCCACGTCTTTACAGTCAATCTGGGACTGGACGATGTACATGAGCGAATCCACCAATCCCGTGCACTCCCTCAGCTTCCTCCTCGCCTCGCTTCGCTCCGAACTCACATTTCTGTTTCGACGGGAGGAAAAAACAAAACACAATCAGTGCTGAGGAGGAAACCGAGGCAGTTAAGAGTTTAAAAAGTGGGGGAGAGGAAAGAGTCGGGTTAAGTGACTACAAAAGGATTCCAGCACATAATGCGTGAACACACCCCCAAGAGTTGTTTGAATGAAACTCCTGTTAAATCTACTGCTTTACAAAGAGAGTACAGTTTAAAAAGATCGAGTTACATCCCTGGACCAATTTCTTCCATTGCTCTGTGATTCAATGCCACTTAGAGGTCCAACACAAGTGGATGGAGGGAAAACTGAAACCCAGTTAGTGGATGTGGGAGGAATGCGAAGAAAGTAACACGAGGGAGAAAACTGAGTGGCATGACATTCATTCAAGTCTTTTGTGCTGGCCTGTTTTTTCTTTCCTCCCCACGCCCTCTCACACAATAGCAGGATGATGTTCGCGCACAGCAGGGGGCACTCTGCATAGTTCAGGAGGTTTATTCACAACAATGATGATAAAATAAAAATACGCAGACTAAATCAAATCAGGACTGCAGCAGAGAGGAGAGCCCCAGTTTCCAAAAAAAGAAATCGGTGTCAGGTGTGGTCACAGTGAAGATGCTGAGACCGGCTCTGGATTGAGACAAAGATGATGCTGGACCTTTAGCCACATCACTAACCTTTGATGTAAAACACTCACTGACATCACTTTTAAATGGTGTCTGAGGTCATAAACTCTGGCTGCCATCTGCTGTTTGCACACAATAAAGCTTTCATCCATAAATCAAAAATCTTTTCCAGTGGACATTAGACATGAACCTGTGAAGTGAAGCTAGATCCGAGCGAGGAGATGAGGGAGAAAGGCAACAACACCACCGACACCACCTCTCCGTCTCTGCTCGTTTTGTTGTTTCGATTTGTTTTTCTTCTGTATGTCACGAGGTGAAAAAAACAGAGCTGAGCGCTGCAACACATCTACAGCTGCAGTCACTGTGAATATTATGACCACATCAGTTAAGCAAACATCAGGGAGCTCCTATTTTCTTGCAAGTGGATGTTTCCCTCCAGATTAAAGCTTCTACATTAATAATATTTAACAGACTTCAGTTAAAGATGAAATAATCCCAGTGTAACCATAAAAGCCATTTTTAATTTCCTGTGGATAATCTTTTAAAAGCAAATGTGGCCTTAAAACTATTACGATAAAATCTAAAGATGTTAATACTTAGTTAAATACGCTGATGGTCATTGCACAGCATGATGTTAAATCCTAATATCAGGATGTATATTAATGACAATATACTGTATTTTAAACCCATCCAATGCTGAACAATGTGGATGCTGTCCAGATGATTCCTGTAAATATGCTACATGCTCAGGGCTTCAAGATTACAAAATATTCACACAACCTTTTCTCCCACCCACCAGTGGACGCTGTAATTAAGCGTGTGGCCGAGGGGAATGCATAGATAACAGAACCCACAGGCCAGAACATACTGTTTACACTGAGCAAGTCAATGCCCCACTGTCCTCCACTCGCCTCGTCCCTGTAAACTGTGAAATTCCCTCTCTCCTGAGCTCCCACAGCTACCGTGTGCTGCAGACTCTGTATTAAACTCAATGGTTTGTAAGTGCTTGTAATCAAAGAACAGGCTTCATCAAACCAGATGCATTGCTCCATAACAGGCAGGATCTGCGTCGAGTCCTTGTTCCACTTAAGGATTACTCTCATCAAACTGTACTTTAACTGCAGTTATTAAATGGATAGTGTAAAGGGCGAGCTGCCTGTAAAAGCCCTATTATTCAGAATTTTCACATTTTTAGTGCCATAAAAAAGACGTGCTGTTAAAGTGCAGTGAAATTTCTTGTCAAATAAAACCGTTTATTCTGATTGAGAAGTGCTTGTATTATCACTGAAACCCCTCCATGATGCATTTCCTGCTCTTCTGCTCTGTTAACTCGTCACTGCGTCCTTCCTCCCTCTCATACGTCCCACTGCTCTGTCAATCTGTTGACCTGGCAACTGGCCACTGTCCCCTCTCGTCCACATCAACCCCCCCTTCACTGTCCTCCATGCAGCTCTGGTCTGCTCTCCGACGCTCCCCTCCATACCTCAGGCAGCCTGCTGTGTTGGTGAGGGCCGTCTCCCACTCGAGATGCCTGGGCTTGCAGTTCTCCTCCCCGCCTCCTGCTCCGTTGCTCCCTCGCTCCCAGCCCGAATGGGGCACCATCACCTCGTCAGAGAGGGCGTGCAGCGCGTGGTCCACGATCTCCATTTTCACCGAGTCATGAGACGACAGGTTCCACAGAGTCCCTGAGAAACAAAAACAACAACAATTTGAATATGCTAATGATCAGATTTTTTTAAAATCATGAGGCCTCATACTTCTACCACAGATCCAAAAAGCCACTTTAAAAATAGGTCAATTGAAACTGAGTGGAAAACAAAATATTGTGGTGAATCAGTCCATATAATGAGTGTATTTCTTATCATCACATAACTTCAACTACAGTAGGAAGCCATAGAAACACAGGAACAATAACCAAACATTACAACTAATGTTTTTTTGTTTAATTCAGAGCTAATTAACAGTGTGTGGATCACTGGTTTTTAACTATACTTTCCATTTCTGTCAGCACAAAGCCAGATTCTAAACTGCACTGATGAAATACGAGTGTAAAAAGCTTCCTGCAATGTCAGTAATGAACAAAAGTCCAATTAAAATTCTGCTTTAATCCCCTTTACTTAGTGTGGTAGCCTAAACTGCTGCTATCTTTATTAGGAGCTCTGTTTTAAACCCAAAGTGTTGCACTGAAAGCCTGAAAGAGCAAAGCGATTTGGCTGCTTCATTAAAATATCAATTGTTCTTCACTGCTTGTCCCTTTCTTCTGAACCCTGCAGTGGGGTTTATGTTGGTTTCCGGGAGAAAATTAACTCCCAGACCTGAGTCCTGTGGAATAAATGACCATGTTGCTCCATTCCGAGCCAAACAACAGCTGACTAACCCACTAATCTTCTAGGACAATACTTACTTTAAAATTTGAACAAACAGCTAATAAGCTATTCTCAAATTCTAACCTGTGATGATGTCAGTGAGGTCCTGGTCGCGGGTCTTCCTCAGCAGCCGGACCAGAGCAGGGACTCCGTCACAGTTCTTGATGGCGATCTTATTGTCTGGATCTTTGCCATACGAGATGTTCTTTAGTGCTCCGCAGGCTGCGTAGTGAACCTACAACACAGACGCAACAACAGCTTAATGGGCTATTAGTCATGATGGAGTGTCACTTAAAGAGAGCATTGATTTTACATACAGAGACTCAGACGGGAAGGAAACTGTGTCATGCTCTCGTCTTGGCAGTGCTACTCATAAAGTAATTACTATAATTAATGGTAAATGAGTTGGCCACATTTCCGACATACTTTCATTACAAAGCAATGTAAATCCAAGCAGAAGTTTATGATTATCATATAAACAATGTTACTTTTTGTTGATTTTCTATATACTTTTACATACATTTGTTTGAATTTGATGAGCATGTTTTAGTGGCACTATACTCCAGTTTTCCCCACATAGACTGTACGGAGTCTTAAAAACCACTTTAAAATGTTTACAGGAGGCAGTCCCTGTCTAACCCTGTTCCTCAGTCAGCAAGTCATCCGACACACACCGACAGATTTCAAACTATCCGCTGGCTGTAGAGCGTAAAATGTGAAATTAAGATGCCTCTGTGCCTCAGGACTGGAATGCATGATGTGGTTTGTCTGGTAATGCCCATACAAACATCAGCAGAACTGTGCCACAGCTGAGCCCAAATGAAAGGGAATCTTAGAAAAACCACAGAATGTTTTTGGCCGAAACCAAATTTAGCTCGAATGTTGACCTCCCGGATTTGACCAAAAGAAGTCAGCGACGTAATGCTTATTTCTATCGTACATTTGGTATTAGGAGTGAGTTTTAGGCTCCCTTTGTCCTCACAGTTTGCCCGACCTGTCCTGGGATTATATAAGAAATACACTACATCCCTTAAGCCTTATTTTTTGCACACCACACCCCACAATAACAAACCTCCAGAACAGTAAAGAGTGACCAGAAAGCCGAGGAGAACAGCAGCAAACTGACCTCTCTGTTGGGGTTGTCGAGCATAGAGACCAGGGCTGGGATGCCTTTCAGACGACGCACATCAGACTTCACCTGCAAAGCAAAGAGATGGATATTAGCTGTGATGTGAGTGTCTGTCAAGGTCAATGTTTGTCATATTTAACGAGGCCAGAAACTCGAGATTACATAAAAACCACCAATAAAAAAAGATGCAATGATGACAAAAACAAAGTAGTGAAGCAAAAGCACAGGACAGAGGAGGGAGTATGAAGAAATGTGGAAGAAGAAATACTCTAATCCTTCGAAAACCAAGTTTGCAAATATATAAATGATTTCATTGTCAATACTTTGAAAGTTTTGTCCTGCAGGATGTCTTTGATGTATCTTTTTTTTTTTTTTTTTTTTCTTTTATCATTATCGAGTGTTTTGGTCGTTTAAATAAAAAGAGAACATGGGTCAAAATCACATCTCCTTTTGAGGCCATTAAAATAAAGATGCAATACTTCCATTACCACTTATGCTGCATCCACATGACGTAATGTCCGCTCTCAAAGTTATTCACAGGATTCAAGGATCCAAGAACATGAAAATATATATAATGACAGAAATGAAAGTGCAAAGAAAAACTGGATACAAGGTAAGAATTCCTTTAAATGTTGAAGGAGTTATTGTGCTATAGTGCTGTTGTAAACATAACACACATCAACTAACAAATCCATGATCAGCAGCATTGACTGAGATGCACATATAAAATCATTCACAGTAATCAGGGCTCAGCATCTGTCTATGCAGTACCAACATTTCCTACTATCCGATCTATGAAATCTACTTTCACCCAGTCAACCTGAATCTACATCTTACACCCACATCAGGAGAACTTTCTCTCTCTTGCACCTTTGCACACATGGCAGTCTTACTTTATCATTCTTATAGGTGAGATGCTGCAGGTATGCAGCAGCGTTGCTCTTGACGGGGTCCAGCCGGTAGTTGAGCATGGCGATGACCTCCGGCAGCTCCGGCTGACGCCAGCCGCCAGGGCCGGGGCCTTTCCTTAGAGTGCTGTCCAACGAAGCCATGCTCCCTCTCTCACCCTGAGCCAGCGGTGCTCCTCCACCCCAATAGTACATGTCCCCTGGACCGCTCATGTCACCATCCAAGGTGCCCTCGTAACTCCTGAGGAGGGAGGGAACCGGGCACAGACACACATCAACATAAGGGGATTTAGTAGTGATGTGAAAGATTCTGTTACAATGATGCTAGAGACTCAACACTAATGCTTCTTGTGGTGAAACAGCAACACTATTTTGTTCAAATATTCATCCATTGGGAATTTGTGATTTTTTAGTACAGGATCCCATCTTCAGATCTAGCCCATAACTGAATAATGTGTTGCTTTAGTAATACCTTAACTCTCAAAAAACCCCTGAGAGATCGGTTCAGTAGTGTCTCTGTAATGTTACTAACAAACAAAAACAACAACACAGCCAAAAACACAATACCCCTGGCAAAGATAATTACTTTTCCCTTTGTGTCACCTATTTACAAGTGTTTAAGTAACTATGGAAGAAAAATTATCTTGCGGTCTTGATGCTGAAAGATGGTCCACAAACACTAAACATCTAGACGTGACTCATCCTTAAAACACAGATGACTCACAACCTACCCAGTTCTGCGAGGAGGGGGCCCGTGAGTGAAAGCATGGAGGTTGCGGGGAACAGTGCTGTAGTGCATCGGGTGTCCCATGCCGTAGTCGGGCTCGTCGAAGCCCATGCTGCGCTGATCGTCCTCCAGACCGTACGGCTCTGGGACGAACCTTGGAATGGAGGACAGCTCCATAGCACTTCCCATACGTCCAACCTGTGTAAAGACATGGGTCATGATTACAAGCTGACCTCTGTGCAAGAAGGTTATGGAAATGCCTTGCTTAAAGTGATGCACTGATTGTTGAACATGCCTGTGGCTGAGCAGCATAGGGGTCCAACTGGTTCCTACTGGGGGCTCTGTAGTTTGGATCCAGAGTTCTGTACCCATCTGTGTGGACTGGTCTGAAGAAACAAGGGAGAAGGAGTTGGTCAAAATGTTTTCTCCCTAAAGTGCCTTGGATTGTCGATAATCTGTGCCAAGCCTCCATTTCAGCAAACACGGTACCTGTAGCGATCGTCCATGCGAGCCCCCCTCGTAAGGCTTGTGTAGGTGTCAGACGGGGGTCCAGTGCGGTAGTCGTCGTAGCCTGGAGGTCCGTAGTGGTAGTTGCGGGGCACAGTCTGAGTGGGGTAGTCCATGGGGACGCCGCCTCCGGGGGGTCCGTGCCTGTAGACTCGATCCATGGGTGTAGTGTAGCCCGCCATACCGGTCACAGAGCCTCCACCATCCACAGAGAGTGTGTCTGACACAGAGGGGATGACTGTGCGAGTGGTGGTGGTCTTCACGACTTTCTTTACCTAAAAGAGCGAGGCAGGAGGCAAGATGTCAATACTGAATATTCACAGGCATCTTTTCACCACTTTAGCCGTTTGGATGTCATGGTTACCGTGGTTTCTGTGCGCCGTGTGGTCCCATCTTCACTGGTCTCCACCGAGACAACAGGTGGTGCCTCCTGGGGTTCCTCCTCCACCGTGAACGTCTCCTGCACCACCTGACCAGGCTCCATCCTGAACTGAACCCACAAATACACACATTTCAAGTATAAAAACCCATCGTGCACTTTCCGTGAGAGCTACCTGAGAGGGAGAGGGCACAGAAAGACGCTCACGTGATGTGTCCCGTTGATGTAACCCTCGTTCAGTGTCAGCCTCTCTATGTCTGCATCACAAGGAATGCGGCCGTTCTGCAGAGGGGAAGAAACACACATGAGGATCACAAACAAACTGTTTCGATTGAGAGGGAGAATGTGTATTTATGCACAAATACACATCACAGCAGAGACGGAGCAACGTTTCCAGCCATTCAGAGCAACAGGCAACACTTGTGCAGCACTGAACAAGTACAAAGCTACAGGTGAAAGCAGCAACCATCACTGAATTTCATTTTAATGGCACCCACCTTTAACTCAGGTGACTTAATTGCATTGCTGTTATTAAAAAAATAAAAATTGTGCTTCTTTCCTTAAGTATTGGATTACAATGATGCAAATCCCTACTGGCCGACCACAAACAAATCAAGCTTGCAATTTGGAAAAAAAAAAAAAAAAATCATGAAGGTCAGTGACAGTTGGGAGCTTTAGGATCATGGTTTACTGCTTGTAACAAATTAATAACATTTGCATGTGTCCGACAAACATATCAATGAACTGTGATGAATGGAATGAACAGATGAAGAAAATGAGTCAGCAATGAAACAAACAATGACCCACAGAGCGCGACAAAACACAGACACAAATACTCTTCCTCTCGTATGTCGACACCATCACCCGCCCAGGAGTGGCGATGGGTGTGGTGCACTCCCCATTCAGCCACAGAGGGAGCTCTACCTCTACTGGCACCTCTGCAGCCTCATCTCCACTACTATGGGGCACAGCCTGGGGGCAATTGCTCAACACTGATTCAGTAACAGGATGTCTGACAAAAACGCTGGTTTCTCAAATTCACAAAAACAGACATATTATGCAGAGAGATGGAAGCGTAACGACACTCTGCACCGATAAAACAAGACATAAATTAAGCAAATGAACGCGCTCTGCTCAGATCGGGGCTCAGGCAAAGACGGCAGTAGAAAGTTCAGATGCGAGCGTGTGGGAACCTGTCGGCAAAGACTGCGGTCGTGTTGCGTTGCCTTGGGAGAGTGGCAGAGGCATGCCGAAAGCCTTTGGGCTATGTAAACAACACAGAAGAGTGATAAGAACCGGCACAGGCTACATTTCTGTCCTGCTCTCACTATAACACAAACACGTATATTTGTAATGCTTATCAGTCGCTGGAGACACCTGAGACGGGGACACATCCCGGTGAGGGCATGCCTACATGCAGGAGAGCGACAGAGAGAAAGTGAGCGAGTGGGAGCGGCCGGCTGTTTATTAGTTTGTTGCAAAGGTTGCCTCGGGGCCAAAAGTGTGTGCATATGTGTGCGAGTATATTCAGGCGCACGACAACAAGAAAGCGAAAGAACGAGCGAGCGTGGGCGTGTGTGCCTGCGAGTCTGCCTGTGAGGTAAACTGGAAGCATGAAGTCATCCTGAGTCGTCTCCGAACCAGGTAACTGACTCACACATGACGAAGAGGGTGTGTAAGCAAACAGTGCAGCACGCACACAATTCAGTTATTAAAGAGGCTCGGAAATCAAGAGTTTTACCAAGAATTACCAGCTGATGAAACAGGTCTGACTGGAAATTACCCTGAGGTATCAGACCTTATCCCCTTGAAAAAACACTGAGACACAATCCCTCAGAACAGAAATAAATCCAGTAAATTATAAATACATGAACCAGCTGAATGGCACACTGTGGTTACAAAAGGTAAACTCAATATGACATCAAACCAAACATAAAGCAAGACATCGCTCTGCATGCAAACACCCGAGGACAAGTCAGGACAAACACGATGGTTACGCAGAGTTGTTAAAATTGATTGGAGGAAGGATGTGATGATAATGGTGATAATGGGAAGACTTTGATTTTGAATGATATATGGACGGTTACTAAGGAGCAAGCAGAGTGGGAAAGGTGGAGGATGGAAAAAAAAAATAATAATAAAAAAAATGCGTGATCAAAAGCTGCGAGGAGAAGCAGAAGGTGTAAGATACCTCCTCAGGAAGACTTCACTGAAAGGTGTTACAGTCACTTTGTTCAGCGTGACTTCACTTTCAAGCTGAATTCGAGCACAAATCAAGAATCCAGTCTGATCCACAGAGGAGGTATGTTTGACCCCTGGTACGGCCAGCCAGTCCACACAGATGGGGGTGACCATGAAGATGACATTGGATGAACTCGCTCGGATCGAGGGTGAATCCGAGGGACGTTTTGATGGAAAATGTGCGTGAGGGTACGTGGTGGAGGTGGTGGTGGTGGGGACGGGGTTTGTTTGGTGTTACCTGCATGTTGGGGAGGGGGCGGGGCAAGGTGCCGGCACACGACCTCCGCTCCTCCTCCAGAGCTCGGCTCAGCATCTCAAACTGCCTCTCCTGCTCCCGCACCGAGGCCAGCAGGGAGGCCGTGCTCGCACACTGCTCCATTCACACGCTGAGAGCAGAGCACAGGACAGGACAGGACAGGACAGGGTCAACACCAGAGAGCAGGAAGAGATTAAAACCAACACCGGAATTTATTAAAGAACAGTGAGAACCACCCAAGTACATACACAGATACACAGAAGAGCCGCGGCGCCGTGTGCACATCGGGGAGTTCAGCGCACACAGTGAGGAGGTGCTAATGAAGCTGATGTTTTAGAGGTTAGGAAGCAGCTGGAGCTGACGGCAGGAGGCAAAGCGAAGGAAGATAAATGAGAGGAGAGTGAAAGAAGCGGGGAGATAAAGCAGAGAAAAATGTGACTACAGTCAGAACAGCAGCGAGAAGCATGGCAAGGACGAACGGCAGAAAGAAAGAAAACAGCTTACTACTCGAGAATTCAAGATGGGACCAGAATCAGCACAGCAACAATGGAAGAAAGCAATCGTCACTTTTTTTGTGCGTTTCTTCACCCGGGGTTAAAAATAGAAAGTGAGATGCATGACGAGAGACGATTACAGCATGTTTTCAGCGGCGGCGTGTGGAGCTTGTTAGCACTTTGCAAAATGCAGAGAAATAAGTAAGGATGGAGGCGAGAGACACGTGTGAGAGCAGTGATGAGAGTCAGCGTCAAAGCAGAAAGTTTGATCTGACCTAAAAATCAGAGGGAATTTGCAGGTCTTGTTCTCATCACTTTTCTAAAAACTAAAAACAGGTCGATTACTTTTTTTAGACTTCAAATCAAGGCGTCTAGTAAATATGTGATATGGCAGCATTAACCCAATATCCAGGATCACAAATATTACAAGCAACTAAAAAAAAAAGGGGGG
>OOFC01014591.1:26371-39774 GCA_900323345.1 Pseudochromis fuscus
TGTCTCTTTGCTAAAAAGTTTAAAAAAAAAAAAAAAAAAAAAAAGAAAGAAAGAAAGAAAAAGTTTATTACATAAGGACCTAACTTGAAATTCAAGGCAAACTTCACAGCCATCTGATTACTAAATTGGCGAGTTGACAAGACTCTGGGGATGTCAGACAATGAAACATTAACTTGACTCATTTCTGGACTTTGCTTATCAATGCATTTCTTTTTTTTTTTTTTGAAGATTGTCTGCTGGTCTGCAAGGATTTGAACCTTGTCTGCTCCTCCTACTGTACTTTTAACTTTCCTGACACAGTGAGTTTAATAATTACTCAAAAACACTCCACATGAGAGATTTGAAGGGAACATACCAGTACATGCATTTCAAAAATAACCAACCAAACTGTATGACTGTTAATTATAGGCAGCAATAAACTGAAATGCAAACAATTCAATGTGCAGCAATAGAGAAAGAGGTTTGCAAGAAGTTTGTGGAAATCTTCAACCTGGACTTTTGGAAGAAAATTCAACCTCGACACAAGCTCCAGATGACCTAAGCCTAATTTACAGAGGCATGATAATAAGTGAACTTCCCTCCATGCCAAACTAAGACAATGACAGAGCCCTTCTCTTCAGGCTTTCTCCCTCGGAGGGGACGCTGGTGAGGGAGGAATGAAGACTATGAGGAAGATGACTTCAGCAGCGTCTGTCTAATAACGGGATGACATGAGTGTGGCTCATCTCCAAAACGAAAAGCATTTTCTACTTCACTACTTCAAAGTTCACTGACTCATGTAGATCAAATCTGCTCTCCATCGGCGCACACAGGACTGCCTGAGCGAACAAAGACTCCTGTATTAAGTTTGAGAGCGCGCACACACACACACACCAGCATGAGTGTGTGTCCACGTTCGTGTGAGAGATTGTGTATGTGGGTCAGAGACTAAATGAAAGTGGCTTTGATTCTTGAAAACTCAAACAGATCTGCAGCTACTTTTTGTGTGGAAAATACACCAAACATTTGTGGACAGAAGCACACATGAGCTGCACAAAAACACACACACTCACACACCACCATTGTCATACATTCCACAGTGAGATTCAGCGTGTCATATCCTGTCTCAGCTGTTGGAAGCTGTCCTAATAAGGGAGCCCTCCACTCGTTCATTGTGCTGCTTTCATCTGTCTCTCACACCAATGTTTTTTCCTCCTCAGTCAAACACTTCAATCCTGGAAAGGGAGAGTAGGCGCCGCTACTTTCTCTCATCCAATCAGAACATCCACGGCATCAGTTTTTTTTTGTGCATGTGGATAATGCTCACAGACTGAAAAATGGTTTAGACTCATCTCAAGTGGGTATAAGTACCACCTGGAGTAAAACACAGCCTTGACATACCAATGGTTACTTGCTGCGATCCAAAAGACAACTGAACGTGGCAGCGAGCTACAAACAAATGTTTGTTGTGTCACCGCGGTGCCTATAGGAGCCGTCAAGTTATTCACATTAGACGCCTTGAAAATCCACTTGACGGTGTAGTACTGAGACCACACATCACATAAGTCAACATACCGCAGCCTGAGACCTTCTTTGAGGCTCCCTTCAAAAACATCAACACTTTTTTTGTGAGCACAGAAGAAGACAGTCTCTTACGCCTCAGTGCAACAGACCGACAGACCCACACAACCTCTGCAGCTATGCGAGTCCCACCGCTAACATTCTTGTGGCAGGGTGCAGTTCCTTGTGAAAGTTTTAAATGGCTTTTGCCACTTAAAAGCCCGAGCATTAGCCATTAATCTATTGTAAGGCCATTAGCGGCATAGCTAAATCGCATCTCCTAATGTGATAGAGCTGGAATTACACTGCTAAGCCACTTAGCGTCCTGAACGGCCACACAACAACACACATGTCAACACACTGCTTGTGTCCACTACTCACTTTAAAAAAAAAAAAAAAGAGTCACCAACAGTTTGTTCGTCTATCGCCCAGTGCCCAGAATCATGGCTGCAGTGTATTCCCTCATTATCACACACTGTCACTGCTATTTCAGTGACTTAGTCAGTGGTGGCTGTGGCAGGCTGACATGGATTCTGTTCTAGGCTACACACACACACACAGAGGTGAAGCTATGGTAAAATGCTGTTGTGGCTTGGCCAAGTGCTCTGCTGACTCAGCCTCATTTGAATGGTCACACAGAGATTTGGCCTGTGTGCTTGTGTTGTGTGTATTTTGTGTGTTAGCCTTGGCCCACATCCAATGATTACCGCCTTTACCATCCTGACTTGAAACCATCAACCACTCCCCACCACCGCCACCCCGCCAACCACTCCATAACCCTCCCATGTGGCCTGCAGCGTGGGCACAGTGTGGTATCTGCAGAGAGCGAGCGCACATTCACACACACCCACCTACACTCACATTCGCTCGCACTCCACACAGACTTTTCAGGGACCTCTGCAGGGCCAGCTGTCTCCTCCACACAACACCAGCTTACTATTCTTAGTGAGGAAGGAAACGTGCAGCCTCATTTGAATGGAGGCCATCTGAACTGCAGCTCAGGACAGAAACAAGCCAAAAATGAACCAGTGAGGGAAAGTAAATGGTCATATGTCTGGGGTGAGGAGCTCTTTTCTCACAGCGTTGCAGTTAGGTGATAAAATTTATCTTCTAGTTCAGCGAAATGAACACGAGAAACCTCTTGCTTAATGGCTATCGAGCACACATCACAAATGATACATCATCATCTCCCTCTAGTATAAAAGAAATGTCACATCAACTTTGATCAGTCTTACGCTTTCATTACTTGATAACTTTGTGATTCTTACCAATTATTCAACTGAAAACAAAATACTACTTCAAAATTCCCAGAGAGCTTCATGAAATGTTGTGTGAGTTGAACATAAAAGTCATAAATCTGCAGCACTAATAACAAGGTATAAGTAAATAAAATTTTACCTTTGTGCTCAAAGTAGCCACAAGTATCTACAAGATTAATTCTACATCAATTTTAAATGAATGATTAAATTCAACTACTGACTTTTTTAAACTGCATTGTGAGTCCACTGAAAGTCGTTAAATGATAATAACCAGTTGTTGCCCAGCTTGTATGATACTGACAGATATGGCCCAGCTCCACATCCATCCTTAAGCGAAAGATGAGTTGCTATAACCACCATAAAACACAGAATTCAGTTTTACATAAAATATTTGAATATGCATGTAAATACCTGACAAACACTCTTTCAACGGCCAAACAAACTAAAAATCCAAAGTTCAGCTGTCATTAAAGATTTACCTCTGGTGTATTGCAAGCAGAGTGTGACCACCGCTGAACAAGGGAGCTGGTTAAAGTGCAGTCGTGAGATTCATAAAAGTGCAAACTTTTCCCAGAAATTAACCACCGGCACCAAGGGGAGGATACCGTACGGTGCCTTCGCTTCACGGCTTTTCAAATCTGCACACTTTGATTTCACCTGGCCTGTATTAGTACACGTGTCGCAGCCTTCTGACGTTCCCAATGTTCAAATAAAAACAGAGTGCAGGTGTGACTGTTGGAAACAGAGGGAGAAAGAGAGAAAAATGGAGAGAGAGAGAGAAAGAGAGGGAGAAGACAGACAAGGAGGAGGAGCAAATATAAGAAAACCCCAGCTTGTGTGTCAGAGGGACACACCCGTGGTGTGCTCTGAAAGCCCGTCATTACAGAGGCTCACAAATGATAGCCCTGGTTAAAACAACTGGCTGAGCAGCAAGACTTCAGCCCCCACAGACAACATGGCAAAGAACAAATTCTAGGCACCAAAAGAACTGGCCAACTTGTGATTTTTTTCACTCCTCCTCTTTTTTTAAAGATATTTACAGAAAGGGTATTTCTGAGCAAACAGCCTGTCCAAACTTGTTCACAATCTCCCCCATCTCTGTTCCAACAGGTCAAAGCAGACATGCCTGCAGGGTATATACAGGAAAATGCCAGGCATGTCCAAGATGCACTGATCAGCTGACTGTATCAGGCCAAATCGACAATTCCTCGGCCCAACAGTCGAACACTGTCTCAGTCTGGTCTGTGTGCTTTCATTTTGAATTTTAACGTCACACAGAAACCACAGCAGACCCTGACTGAAAACTCAAGAGAGCAAAGTAGATCCTTTAGCGTAATCCAGCCTCTGTTCAGACTGAAAAAAAACTGTAAGTTGAGAAGGTGTCTGTGTTGTAAGCCTCTTCACAAGGGGCTAAATAATGAAGCAACAAACACGCCTGCCACCTTACCACACCCCATACGTCCATACCCACACAACAGGTTTTTGCTTTTGTCCCTGTCTACTGCTGCTCCACCACCAGCAGCAGCAGCACCACAAATCCTGTCTCCCTCCTCTACCTGGCAGACCACATCAAAAGACAGCTGCTGTAACAATAAACAGTCAGAATGAACAAAAAAGTCACACACACGCACAATGCGAGTACAGTCACCTGAACGCACCGGGCTGCTTCACTGTCCACAGAGAGTGGGCGTTTCAGGCACAACACATAATAGGAAATTGATAAGCCGAGACTGGACTTTGACTCCTGACTTACGGTTTATGACGCTGCGCAAGGTGGCCGCTCACTTCCTTGTACGCTCACCTGCCCTGAATACCCCCCAGCTCGGGGTAGAGAAAAAAATTGGAGGCAAAACCTGTTCAAATCTTCCTGCTTCAATGTTTCAATGCAGCAAACAGACGACTAAAATCTTATGGCGTTATACACCTCGCAGCCACCTCAAATGCCCCACCATTCCTGTAATAGACTGCCATATTAGCTAATTAACCTCATATTAGTTTTATCTTCCAGCTTCAACCGCATTCATAACTTTTGTTTAGTCGCACTTCAAACAAGTTTTTTAATCACGCTAACGAGCGGAGTGCACCAGCGCTAGCTAAACTAGCTTGTGCTACCATGCTAGCTAACGCTGCGTTTAAAACAACCAAGTTCACCAAATTAAAAATCACTTCTTTTTCTGGCTACAACACTTCCGAAACATTTGTACCGAGCACGGGACGCCAAGAAACAAGACATTACCGATTCTGGAGACTGTTAGGTGTGTTTTTCAAAGTCCATAAGTGTTTGCGGATTCAGGCCTAGCCTAGCCGACCGCTGCTGCCTCTTCTTCTTCTTCTTCTTCTTCGGCTGCTGCTGCTGACACACGATCCAAAGCTTCGAGCCGTAGAAGAAGAGAGTTGGGCTCAGACAATAAAAACACGTCGGCGTGGTCGAATAAACACAAACAGCCTTTAGCAAAAACACTGAGCGAATAAATATTAAAGTGTCCACTGCGGGGCTGAGAGCGCACACTATGAGAGACAGAGAAAACACCCACCTATGCAATTTCCTATCTTCCTCGCCTCGGCTTGTTGTTCACTTGTCTCTGCTCTTCCTCTCCGCTGGGGGGGAGAGGAGGAGGAAGCACGAGATAAGAGGGCAGAATACAGGAGAATGGAGACCCAGTAGAAACCACAGAATGAATCACCTCAGGATGAATTACATTTTCATAGGAGACATTTAATGTTAGCCAGTTATTATTGTCTATAGGCTAAACACTGTGTAACAATTTTCCCTTAAGATTTCATTGTGGATGATATAATTATTTAACCATAGAAAAGCAGTATTCCTATTTATCCTCTTTTTAATCTCCTTTTTTTATAGGTGCATCTATTTAAAGCCTAATTTCTATCAGTTCTTAGTTATTGATCACTGATTACTCAAATATTTTTCACGGTTTGAATTGTCTGATTTTTAAAAAAGTCGAAGTGTCTAGTTTTTTTTATTTGTGTTTGTTTGATCAAAGTCAGAATGAGCTTTATTGAGAAGTAGGTTTCCAAATATGAAAATCGGACTTTATTGTATCAGAAGCATAACACTGAAGATGTATTAAAAAATACACAGTATTACCCAGTATTTTATTGCTTTTCATCAAACATTTTATTGTTTTTACCCAGTATTTTGTTGTTTTTACTCAGCATTTATTGGTTTTTAACCTATCTTGTTGGGTTAAACCCACCATGTAGTAAGTCTACTACTTACCCAGCTCTGTGTTTTAACAGTGTAAAGATAAATATAAATAATACAGAATATGCACAAAGTATAATATACAAATTCTAAACTATAGAAAGACAGATACAGGCAACATATACAAAAGAAAATATAGGCAAGACAAAATGTAGAGAGAAAATTTGATTGTATAAAAGAAATGCGAAGGAATTTTGGATGTTATTATCATCATTATCATTAAATTGTAGAAAGTATTATTTAATTATACAAAAATTCTATTTCATTTGCCTTTATCTTTTATTAGGAAAGAAATATAATTGTTCTAAAAAGTTTTCTCATTTCAAGGTTTATACTATCATTTATTTAGCATATCCGACCTTCATATATCCTTTTCACTCAGATTTTAAACCGCAACATATGTTATGTTTATTATTTCTAACTATGCTATGGAAATACTGAATTAAAGATATTTGAGTTGTGAGATTGCCCTCATGTGTTCAGTACTTGTAAGTGCATACAGACCTGACGAGCTTGCTTCTCCTACAAATACCTGCATTAGCTCAAGTAAATGGTAAAATATACTTATTTTATCAGATTACTGTTGTACTAACATGTCATAGTAAATCCACATTGAACCCATTTCAACAGCTTTATTTGTGGTTGTTTAGTTAAATATAAAATTACAGCACTGCTTTATAATTTTAGTTGAATGAGATAAGTGTGAAAATGAAAATATTGAGAGAACTGACTGTTGCTCCACCTTGACCAGCTTCAACATTAAATCCTTGTTGACATGGTGATGCCTTGCTGATTATAGCAATAATACAAAACCATCATATGTCACAGTATAATGTTCTGGGAGGAAAAATTCTGCATAAGCTATACTGTGATGACTTTAGGTTATAATTCTTAATCCATGACTTATAATTATAAATAATAACCTCTTTACCTGAGTTCAGGATCTGTAAAAATAAATAAATAAATAAATCAGTGCAAATTACAATAAAACAGAAAGTAGGTGCAAATATGAAGGTCGTGATTACATGATGAGAGAAGTTTTATTTTTTAAATATGTCTAAAAAAGAAAATTTCACAAACCAGAAGAACTCATTGTAAAGGAAATGATCAAAACACATTCAACAGGAGTGGGGAGAAGTATCCTTATGTCCTTATCGAACCCCACCCCTTTCCATTAATCAACTACCCAGTGAGGTTTAATCATTTCTTAAACCACCACTAAGTGGCGCTATACACCAACTGAAAAGTTGGAGGCTTCCTCTGGTGCACACACTTACCAAGCGTCATATATTTTTAACTGCAGTTCATCACGATGAAGCAAGATGTGGCAACAACCAGCACAGAGGACGAACTGCTGCGTCATTTCATTACAAGTGTTACTGATGAATGACTTTAGCATCTTCCCATCAAACTACCGTATTTTCCGGACTATTGAGCGCACCTGTCTTTAAGCCGCACCTGTCTATAAGCAGCTATTGAATTTATTTGAACGGTTTCATGTGGTCCACTCTGACCGGGTCTGATGTGATGAGGCTAAATGTATCGGCGGCACGGAGCTTGCTAGCTTGTAAAAAGCTAACGAACTTTGTGCTGTAGATACATGACTTACAGCAGTGTTTAAGGCAGGGTTCAAAGCTTCGGAAAAATAGTCGGCTTATAGTCTGGAAAATACGGTATTCTGTGTGATAAACAGTTAATATGCTGGTTATCTTGATGGTAAAGTCACAAATGCTTTGGCCCATGTACATTTTAGTGCAGTGTACAAAAACAGCATATTACTGCACAACATCACACATGACTGTGTAAATGTGAAGATGACTCTATAGTCTGATTAGTTTATAGTTTTATTTCAGATTTATTCTTGACTCTGTTAGTTATTTATTTAGGAAATGTCAGTGATTGTCGAGTGTGTAAAAATTAGTATTTTTTAAACCCTGCAGTTTCACCTTATCACCAGAGAAGTGATGAAACATCCTGTTAGCTGAGACGTGCAGTGTCTCACAGAGGTCAGGTTGAGTAAACTAGAAAGCGTACCAGAAGTGAAATGAAACAGTTCCCTATAAACAGGGAAGTTCATACTGCTGAACAGAGCGAGGCAATTGTCTAATACCAGTCTGAAGAAACAGGAGGAAAACAGAAAACAGGTCCAAGAGATGTCTGAGAGCATTTACCAGAATGAATCTGGTGACGAATGGGAGGAGAAGACGGTGGCAATTTACGACAACGCAGACGACAACAGGGGTCACGACCCTGCTTTAAACACCAGAGGAGCTGTAAACCACAGCAGCCTGCATCAGCAGCCGGGTGAGTGACAGATTCAAATCAACACAAAACTTTACTCCATATCAAATGCAGCTTTTTAAAATCTTCTCCCTGATGCTTCAATTCGTGGGACTAGACCCCATCCCCATAGATCGGTCCACCCGCCCAGACAGGACATGCAACAGGGCTGTGACGGTCTGCCTCGGGCTGCTGTGTCTTCTCCTCCTGGCTGGCATCATAGGCATCAAACTCCACTGTAAGAAAACTGTATTTCATTTATTTATTTCAGTTTTTTTATTCACCTCAGTCAAGACAACAATAGTTTCAGATTCTGGGAAGTTATTACTGAAGAAATTAACACAGTAAACACGTCCTCCCACCGGGTCGCTGGGAGGAGGAGTTGACTTTGTCTGGTGCCATCAGGATGATTTGTGGAGGGGATGTGTTGACTGAGTGTTTTGGGATTTAAGTCGTGGTCAGTTGGTGACAGGGTTTGTTGGGGCCGGCCTCTGGTGGCTGTTGGTGGTATTGCACACAAGTACAATACACTAACTTTTTGCATAATACACTGTCTATAGGTGCAATATAGGTGGAAAAATATTCATATGAACAATATAAACTTTATTTATATAGCATTTTTAAAAATTAGTTACAAAGTGCTTTACACAGCAAAGAACATGCAATAAAACACTCAAGGCTTAAAAACAAGTAATTGATGTCATGGCATAAAATCAATAAATTTAAATAAAATGAGAAGAAGAGGAGGATGAAGGAGAAGAGGAGGAGTCAGGGGAGAAAGTGTGAACCCCAGTCAAAGTGTTTCATACAATTGTGCCTGTGTAACAAACAGTGTGACAATAAAACATCTTGAATCGTGAGTTTTGAGTTAAAGTAACACTGATCATTTCCCTGCAGATGCAGCAGAGCTGCAGACCCTGGACACGAGGTGGGCTGAAAGCAGTAAACAACACATGGACAAACTCCGTGAGTGAACGCAGACTTTTAGTTCTGACATTTCTGTGTTTGCAGCGGGTGTCTGACACTGTTAACTGTCCCTGCTTGCAGGTCAATTCTGCAAGGATGGATGTAGATCATTCAACAGCAGTTTATACTACATTTCTTCCACTCGGATGAACTGGGACAAGAGCAGACAGGACTGCAAAGACCGAGGGGCAGATCTGGTCATTGTAAACCGCCAAGAAGAACAGGTGAAAGAAAACAAGATGGAGTTTGTGTTGCCGGATGTTCAGAATCAACACTCACACTTTTGTTGCTGTTGCAGGTTTTCATCGGTTCCTTATTAACAGATTACTCCTGGATCGGTCTGACGGACAGAGAAGGGGGAACATGGAAATGGGTGGATGGATCAGCTCTGAACAGCACAGGGTCAGACAGCTTTTCTTTCTTCAGTGCTACACTACAGCCAGTGTGTACTGTTGCATTGTGCATCTTATTTTCCAGTAACTCCAGTTCAATGTTCAACAGGTTTTGGAAAGTGGGCCAACCCGAGGAGAGGCATGGAGGACAAATGAGAAGATGTGTTGACACTTACAAAAACATCTGGTATGAGAATAGCTGTACCCTCAACAAGCATTGGATCTGTGAAATCCAAATAAAGTCCTGAAAAACTGTTAGGAATAAGGTCAGTACATTAAAAACACCCACTTCTATCACTGATCTTAGAATCACTGGTGTGATTTTATCTGAAAACATCTGTCAGCGTTTCACCATAAGAGACTTTGATTTTGTTTATGTTAAATATGAAGTAATATTGTTGCTGTTATTATTTTTTTTCTGCTCATGTTTGAAAATGCATCATTTCTGTCCAAACCTGCAGCCCTGGTAAAATAAGAACAGAGGAGTGAAAATGAAAAGGGTTGTCATTGTTATTTATTAGGACAAGATGTGATGACCCCCTGGAGTACAGACAAGTCGCCATGGTAACCTTCCTTTTCGGACATATGATTTATTTAATCATTTGATATGTTTTATTGTGTTATTTTTCATGCATTTGGCTTTTGTGGAGTATTTTCTTTTTTTAATGTCTGTCCACTGCTGTATTATAATTTTGGTTTATTTTTATTATCATCATTAATATCATTATTATTACTATAATTTTATTACTATTATTGTTATTATTATTTTGTCCGAAATAAAAAAACAAAACAAAACAAAAACCTATGCTGTCAATATACCCATTGCCATATTTTGGTTGTTACTTTAATGATTGAACAGGCCATGTTATAGTTATGGGAAGTGTCAGATATTAGACTTTCAGCACAATGAATGGACCTGACAGTTGTGATGGGGCTCAGTGATGAATTAGCTTTGGAGAAACTCAAGTAGATCCTGACGCTGCAGATATTTATTAAAGACAATTGAGAGTCGTGTGTGATACCCTGGTTATGTTGAACTCATATGGGGTCTGCTTGGAGTATTGCTTGGTATTGACCTGTTTCCCTGCATGCTTTGCATCACCGTGGACACCTGTGCACCACTGGTTCACTCATTTCCACATGTCAGCTTAATAATGTTTTGTTGGCTTTTTAATGTGGTGAATAAAGTTACACCTTATTTATTCTTGGTGTGTTTTCTCTTTTGTTTCGACTCCAGGAGCCAGACAACAATGATTTTTTTTTAACTTTCAACACTTAAACTTCAATATCTTCAATAACTATTGATAACTGAGGAGTACAGAGACTCTAACTGGAGATTTTTCTGTGCAATTACATCCATGTGAATTATGACAAATGATATTTTTTACACTAGTCAGTTTCAGTTAAAGCCATTTTCAATTTAGCACGAATTTTAATGCAAAACTTTACACACCTTGAACTTAGATATTATTACTATTATTATTTATTTTTTTATTTTTTTAGTCAAAACTGCAAACATCTAAAATTGGAGATAATAAGCATCGACCACAAAGAGAATCTGATTAAAGATTTAAAACACAAAAATATATTTAGTATGATTCCTACATGTAATATATTTTTTTAATTCATAACATTTAAATACACACTTAGTCATTAGTAGTGAAAATCACACACAAAGTTTACCACAGTTAATTTGAGTTGTTGCTCTCGTCAGTTTCTATGAAAATCTGTATCTATGTTATGAATATCAATTAAAAAATACATATATAAAAGTCAAGTCATTGCCTATTGCAGTTTTACTACTAGAAATATGAATTCATGATATATTCTAAAGGGTTTTGACAGTTTTTCAGTCAGTGTGTTTGCATGCTGATGTAAGTATTTAGCTCATAGTGGCTGCAGAGTCTTATTTACATGTTCACACGACATGAAAAACAGTTTTTCTCACAGTCTGTCTCAGCAGATCCAAGCTTCTTCTGACCCGTGTGAGTTTAAGTGTTGTGGTTTCTGTTCAGTCTATATCTGTGCATGTTGGTGCACTTTGATCTAAAAATTACTGAATGTATGCAAATGGCTGCAACAATAACCACAGCTGTAGAGTATAACCATGCCTGTCATTGAGGCAATATGCAGGCAAACAGAAAGGCTGCAACCACTGCAAAAGGTGGGATCCAACTCAGCCTGGTCTGAGGTCAAATGCTTAAATTAAAAGTGTTAATTACAGTTTGTGGGTAGGTGCTACATGAGGAGAGCAGTTATTGAATAGATCACTCTTTGGCCCTGACCTTAAACATAAGTGTAAGACACACTTTGCAGATTCTGACTCACTACACACATTTTGCACTGTGATACACGTGCAATGCATAACGTTAACCACAGGTAACAGTGTCACAGTTTAGACACAATGTAGCAAAACTGAAAACACTTGTTGCTACTGATGAAACCAACACAAACCAGCTGACAGTGCACAGGAGAGCTGAAGGTTGATATGAAAGATGGACATAGAAAGAGGAAGAGTGTATGTGAGAGGTGGCAAACCACCAAGAGGAAGAGGAAGACGAGAGCGAGGAAGACCACGACATAAACCAAGAATAGACATTTCAGATGAAATTCAAGCAGCTGTCATCGACCATGTTCTGACTCACAGAATGACAACGAAGGAGCCACAACAAACAGCAAACCCAAACTTAACAGAGGAAAACAGGTGATTGTTTAGTCTTTTGTTTGTTTGGTCACTTTAAGTTTCACTGACGTTCTGTGTCTGTGGTGCTGGAGAAGTGGTTCAGTTTCCAGGGGGTGCTGTGGTTTTACTTCCCTGATGCAGTGGGATCGGATGGTCCTTTCTGACCTACTGCTCTGCCTCCTGATCTGAGAGCAGCATCACACTTCCTGAACAGGACCTTCCCAGTCAGATGACGCCTGCAGCAGGTGTACCCTCATGCTCCTTTTACTTTTCACTGGGACATGTCACCATGGTAACGTATGCTGCCAACTCCAGACAAGAGATAAAAATGTCTAAAAGCACCACCCACTGACCAATCAGAGATCTTAAATAACCCCCTGGAGCTCTGCGTGCAAAGGGAGACGGTCTCTGAGCGAGGAGGAGTCTCTAAAGGCCTCTGTAGTACATTACAGTTCTAGATGTCCAGTTCTATTCCCTGCAAACGTGATATTCTATTAATAGAGATATTATCGTGGGAAATATCCTTTGTAATCTAACACTAATTATCTTCAGTGAAAATTCCGTCAGAGTGTAAAAACAAATTATCAAACCGCAGAAATGTATGGTACTCAGGACCCGGAACCCGAACCCGGAACAGAACAGAACAGAATAGAATAGAACAGAACAAAATAGAATAGAATAGAATAGAATAGAATAGAATAGAATAGAACAGAATAGAATCGAATAGAATAGAATAGAATAGAATAGAATAGAACAGAACAGAACAGAATAGAATAGAATAGAACAGAATAGAATAGAATAGAACAGAACAGAATAGAATAGAACAGAACAAAATAGAATCAAATAGAATACAATAGAATAGAATAAAACAAAACAGAATAGAATAGATTAGAATAGAATAGAATAGTATAGAATAGAATAGAACATAATAAAATACTGCTGCTCCATTTGGTGCATAGCAAAAGATGATAAAATACACTGAAAATAGAATAAAATAACAAGTTGGAAAAACAAAAGCATTAGTATTTACAGTTGTGTGGAAAATATTGCACAATATTAAC
>OOFC01014592.1:0-10802 GCA_900323345.1 Pseudochromis fuscus
TAAGGTTTAGCTCTATCACTTTTCACTACCTATCTATATCTTTTCTCTATCCCGTGTGTCTCCCTTCTCCTAACTCCCCCTCCCTGCCTATATTGCCTTTTTGACAGGATTTAGAAATGACTTAAGAAGATTTTTCACTCTCTTTCACATATCCTCCCATTGTCCCATTCTTTTCTCTCCCTGAGAAACGCTTTTTCATCTCTTCCATATTCTTCCTTTTACTTTTCTCCAGCCCTCTCTATGCTTCCCCTCATTCCATTTTATCTCTTTTTTTTCCTCAAATCCCCTCTGTCCTGTGTTCAACTCCTCCCCTCACGTCTTCCAGTTTCTCTGCACCAGTAGAATATTACAGAATGTTCTCTTCACTACCCTCAACCCTTTCATTTCATGGTATCCCTCTCTCATCCCCCGTTTTCCCTTCCCGCTGTCTTTTACTCATTTTTTTCTCTCACTGCACACTGGCGCTTCCTCCTCGGATTCTCATTTCACAGTCATTTATGGTAACCCTTCTAAGTCCTCCTCTCAACGCCAGTCCCACGCTCTCTCCATCTCCCTCCCACAACCCCCCCTTCCAGTTCCTCTACTCTTCGTCTCATTTCCCCTCCTCTTGATTAGTTGACCCTTTTGACCGTTTCACACCCTCATCTCCTCCCTCCCCCCCCCTCTCTGCTCTTCTTTTCTGGCTCTACTTGTTAAGCTGCACGATGAGTTTCACACAAACTCATTTTCATAGTCAGATTCTGGGCTCACCATCAGGCAGGAGGGCAGAGGTGGATGCGCATGTGTGTCTGTGTGTGTGTGTGTGTGTGTGTGTGTGTGTGCATGTTAGTCTTGGTTGAGTGAGACTTGAATCTTGGGATCACTCTAAATCGCACGCAGTGGTGGAGCGTCAGGCACCTCATGCAACTTTAATGGAACTGTAGCACCATACACTCATTCAGATGCATGTCTTCTTCACAATTAAAGGTTTGGTGACAGGTCCAGTTCCACAGACTGTTACTGCTCCTATCTGTCACTCACTGATGGGATTTAATACTGATTTAACAGTTCTGATCAACCAGCTGAGGAAGAAGAGAAGGAGAAAACACATAGATGTATGAGGACAAAACTATATAGCAAATGTCCTCTCTGGCTTCAGGAGGGGCTGTCAGATTGGAAAATGAGAAAAAAGTACAGAGGGATTGAGAGAGAGAGAGAAAGAGAGAGAGATGAACAGATGGCCTTATCAGAGTGTCCTGCGCCTTGTGTTTAATTTGGACACACAGAGGGAACGAGAAGCAAAGAGGGAGCACGACATGAAGAGACTGAGAGTTACATGATATTAGTCGCAGTAGCAGAAATTTAACAGTGGAACCACTAGCAAGTCCCACTGTAGGACACAGATGTTCACAGATGTTTTGGTGTATTAGATGTGGTGCAGAAATTCCCCCTGGGATACATTCACTTGAAAGAGCTCCTGTTTAGCCATCACATATGAGTGCTTATTTGCTCTTCAAAATTGAATTCCCCATTCACATATGTATGCAGGGCTTTTTACCAAATGGGAATGATGAAGAAAATATAGGGCTCCCATAAATATTTTTTGTCTTTGTTTTGATAATTAATTTAAGATACCTCCAATATTGATCAGTTGGTGAAAAGGGCAGAGGAGCATTTCATCCTGGCTGTCATTTTTAAATATTTGAACATCTTTACATTTTTCAGATGGGATATAAAAGCTTAATAATAATAATAATAATGATCAGATCTACATACATGGCCCTTCATACAAACGGTCAAATTCAGCACTTCAGAACATGTGTTTCAAAGATACGCTGCGGATTGTTTTTTGTCTCTCGATCGTCCAGAGAGATAGTGGCAGTAGCGTGACAGCGTGTGCCTGAGGTCAGAGGTCAGGCCTCAGCCTCTAGTGAACAAATTCAGGGGGGGCTGGACTCAGAGCTGTATAAGTTCCTTACAGGAGAACTATTAGGAGGACGCGTTGTCCCCTGTGGGTGTGTGGATCACCCTAATCCCCCACAGTGCATTTGCTTGAATCCCAACATTCGTATATGTAACAGTTTTGTTCTCATCTTTAATATTTATTCAGTTTTTAGTTGAAAAAATATATGAATTAAATTAGTTTGAGATGCTGATTTATCCCTAACTTAGCAGCAGTGTAAATTAGATGACATAATGGTATCAAAAATGTGAATCATGATCACTTTAGCTGCTTATATAGGGTTTTGCTTCCCCAGGGTTAGCTCCTACCATTGACAGTCCATCTATGTTCTCCTCATGTCACATTTCCAGTAGTTCTCAGTTTTCCTCGGCTCAAAGGCAAACATGAGGCATAGAAAGACGCTCACGCCAACACAGAATTGAGAGTAAATATTCATACAAAACTGTCCTTGCTTCATCCTAATCCCCTCCAGTCCATCCTGCTTCCCTCTCTCTTTTCATCAGGCCACACTTCCCTCCCGGCCCAGTTAGATTTTAACCTCATATCTCCCTCCTCTCTCTATCTGCGGTTCTATCTCTCCCAGGCCTACTGCTGCCGTATTTCCTCCCATATCTTCCCCCTTATCTGTTTCTTTTGTTCTTTGCTGTCGATATCTCTCTCTCCATTTAATCTGCACTCTCTTCTCTTTGTGTTTATCGTTCCCTTCATCTTCGTGCTACTTCAAACACAACTATTTGTACACACACATACATGTACACACTTGTACACATGAACACACACACACACACATCTGTTTGGTCACGCTGGCATCCGCAGATCTCAGTGTAGGTGAAATTAAAGTGTGATAAGCAGCTTACCAGGTGTGTGTTGTCATGCTTCACTGCTCTCCAGGCAGCACTCTGCTCCCTGTTCTTTGATTAGAGCCAAACTGACGCACACACACTCACACACACACACACAGTTGTACTTGCCGTGACACACTGGATGTCTAATGAATTATTAAAAAGGCAGAAGAAGCGCCACAGGACAAGTAGTTAACAATAACTGATACAGGAGAGGATCGATACGCTTATTAAAAATATAATAAAAGTTTGTAGTGGTGATATTGATTAAATGCATTTGGTCTGACAGTGTTCTTAAGCCGATAAATTGAAACGCTGGAGTACATACTGTAGTTCCAGGGTTACTGGTGGATAATGCAAACATGACGGGAGCAGTTATGCATTTTATTGAGCCTGGATCAAAGAGAGGAGGAGTGAATTTATTTATGTCCCGGGCTGGGAAGGCTGTACTTTATATGCATGCAATATGGACTCTTGTGGACACAGCTGGGTAAGACACAACAGCAGCAGCTTAGTAGTAAGGCGGCTGCTACTTCTTTGTGATTAGTGTTACGTCACTTCATTCTTTAAGGACAACTAAAGAAATAGAAATAAAAACAGCAAATATCAGAGGCAATACAATTGAGGTCCACTGCTTGTCTCTTTAGTATGTCAGTGGAGACTGGGAAGATTGGCACTATCTTTCCACGTGTCCATCATCCGGTACTTGTACTTGATGTTCATCAGATCCACTCAGGACGTGTGCTTGTTGTGTATGTTCTGTGTGTGTTTCCATGTGGAATCTAAGATGCCTGGCAGGCAGCCTCCCTATGGGGCAAAGCTATGATGAGCAATTATCCACTAGGGCGACTTTGTAGGCTAATTTAGCATATTTATGTGGTCAGCAGCACTGTTTACTATTCCCCTTCACTGCTTACTGCTGCACTTTCAATTTAGAACAGACCCCAGATCCCTCTCTCTTTCTCTCTCTCTCTTTATTTTCTCTCTGTCTCTTCCTCCTCTGCCTCTATCTCTCCCCTCCTGATGGGGTTTGTGATGTGTATCGCTCCCCCCCTCCCTCGTGCTCTTTCTCTATTTTTATCCTCACCGTGTGTGGGATGGGAAGGGAGTTGAGGGACAGGTGTAGAATCGAGTGTGTGTGTGTGTCTGTGTGTTTGTGTGCAAGAAGTAGACAGAAAGAGGAGGAGCCAGAGAGAGTGATACAGAGGGGGTATGCAGAGCAGAGGGGTGTTTGTGTGGGGTTGTGTACAGCTAAGACCAAGAGGGATTTAGTTTGTTTGTTTTAAACAAAAGTCTTTGCTGTGTGTGTGTGTGTGTGTTCTTGCGGTGTTCGATGTGTGTGCACATGTGGGTACACTCGTGCATGCAACATGGAGAGAGAAAGAGTGCCTGCCTCATATTTCACCACAAAATTGAGGCAGAATCTAATCATAGCCTCATAAAAGCCTGACCCTGGAGAGCGCCTGCCTCTTTAAAACCTAACACACACACACACACACACACACACACACACACACACACAGAGGAACATTTATATCTTGGCCAGTTTGGAAATTATGTTTGTGTGGACACATGATTACCAGGGTGTGTGATTGTTCACTGCCAAATCAGTGTCTCTCAGATGCTGAGCTCTAAAGTAGCCTAAAGTTGAATTGAGTCCATATCACACACCATCTGTTTTGTAAATCCAGCCAGCTTCTGCAGGGTCTGGTTTCCACATTCATAGAATGAAAAGAACTGTTTAGTTGCAATTATCAGACATCATTATTGCTTCTGATTCTGGACCGATGCTTGTTTTTTTGTTACGTTGTTCAACTTAAAGTTTGCTTCAAATCACGAGCGATGCACAGCGCGCACAGCTTTACTGTGCTCATTTAAATGTTGGATTCACACACCTGCTGGCTCACTGCAAGCTTGACAAATTTGTAAATCAGAGCATGTACACTGAAATCCCCATTTAACAATAGATGTAAACGACAGATATTACACTGACGCACAGTTGTAAACTGTGAGAGCGGTGTCTTTCACTTTTGTGTTTGAGTTTTTAAGGAATGTCCAAGGAGGAAAACAAGTGCCAGAAAACAGTGTGCCAAAAAATCACTTAAATACACTGACCTTAACAGATGCCCAGATTTCAGCGTTTGCACTTGGATTGGGCTTTGATCATTGAGCAGTGTCACTGATTTCCAGTGCCAGCTTATACAGCAAACATTACTCCTTTTTACATCACTTACTGTAACATTTACTCTCTCATTTCCATATTTAAACCCAGATCTTTTCGAGCTGCTCATTGTACATTTTGAGAGCCACCAAATCTATGCACGTGTTGCAACTCTTCAAACTGCAGTCAGTGCACATTTCAGCAACCTTGTCTTCAGGAAACTAGTTTACTTGAATTTATTGAACTGTATCAGTCATATTTTCAAGTTGCATTTACACAAATATCTCTGAATTTGGTGTTACTCAACTCAGAGAAGTTTACACAAATCCTAATGTCAGGTAATACAAAGGATATGTGATAAGGCTAAGAATACCCGTGGTTTGTGTGTTTCATTCTGTTCATGTGAGACTATCAAACTACAACATGCTGCCTGTAATCCAGACACCTTGTCTCAGCATGTAATATTTATGTGTCTGCACTGAGACGGACATATAGAACAGGCCCGTGTGAGGGAGCTGAATGAATTTGTGTGAATGAAAAGGGGGGTTAAGAGAAGTGGCGGAGGGCCATGAAGAGGTTTGGCATGAATAGGGGTGTATAGACAGGGAGGGGGTAGGGTGAGACAGGGGAGGAGCAGAGGAGGTCGGGTTAGAGAGAAGGAGGAAACAAGACAAAAGTTTTCCATAATGAGCGTGGAGGAAGGGCCAGGCGGGTGGTGTGTGGAAGAAAGGGCTTTTTCTGGGTGGTGGAGGAGTGGGAGGGAGTCAGGGCGCACTTCTGTCAATTTAAACAGAGACATCTGTCAGAGGGGGCCACTGGTGTGTGTCTGCATATGTGTGTGTGTGTGTGCGTGTGTGTGATTAGGCGGGCAAAGGGATGACAGGACTTTAGTTGCACCTGGGGTGTGACCTCCGCTCTGAGGTCCCCTCTCTAACCACACTTCAACCTGCTGTCTAAATAATGGTCTTTTCACTCTTACCACAGGGCAAAGCTGGAGCTTTATCCCACCAAATTACACTGGCGTAGATCACTACACTCTACAATGCTCCGTTCAACAACAGAGGACTATGAGAATAGGACAACAGGGCTTATGTAGCTTGATGGGCTATTTAATGTGTGTGTGTGTGTGTGTGTGTGTGTGAATTGAAAACAATGTATGTATGGTTTTTTTTTTAGCTTAAATATTTTTTAGCTTAAATATTTTAGCTTCTCAATGTTCACTATGTTTGTTAATGCTTAGTATATCTGGTGAAGTTGGAGTTTATTAAGTAACCTTTAAGTTGTTCATAAAATGGACAGTTTTCTAAATTAATTTTATTCCAATGAGATGCAAAAAAAACAAGCAGCTGAAGTTATTATTAGGGTGTTTTTCTTCCAATTCAGTTAGGCTGGTATATGAACATACATGGCTTTTGAATATTTGCTTTAATTTTCTGGGATCCTGCCTGACGCTGTAACTATCTGAGCATTCAGAAATGTGTCACTGGCTCTGTATTGAATGTAATCTCAGTGAATATGAGATTTTTGCAATCATGAATTTGTATGGCTTTGAGCCGCCTTTTTAATTCACCAGCTCATTTCCCAAAGGACTTACACTCCCTAAAATAGAAAGAAGGTCCAAGTGCATAGGTCTAACAGTTATCCGCTATAGTGCTGTTGGATTATGTTGGACTAAATCCAAAGGATCAAATTTCAGTGAGTGCTTCACTGCCGCATGCAGAATGTTCTCATTGGCTTTTGACAAATACAGCATAATATTATAGGGATCAACAGGGTAGTTAGTTCTGCTTTATGCATGATTTGGTAACATTACTATGGAAAGTGATGAAGAGAAACAGAGAGGTGAAAAGAGTAGAGAAAATGTTGCTAATCCATGCTCCAGATGAGAGGCTGATGAAGGGTTAACTGCTAGATAAAGTATTGAGTGGAGGAGAAGGAGGGCAGACTTCTCAGGTGTGAAGAATGGAATGAGAGAGACAGAGGAAGGAGGGATGAGAGCAGGGGGATGGGCCGCTCAGGAGCTTGTATTATGGTTGCAGGCCCGCGTTACTAGGCAACGGAGCCGAGCAAGATACCAGGTTGCTAGGTAACCTCGGGGATGCAAAGCCTAACGTGGCGCGATAGAGAGACGAGAGTGAGGTGGGGTGGAGCTGAGCTGCTGGGCCGCTCAGTCTCTCTGTTTCTCACATTTCAGTGTCTTCATCCAGCTGTGAACGAGAGGTGTAAACCTGGGGTGTTGCATTTACAGTGTTTCACTTCCAAATATCGTTAAGATGCTCAAACACAGTATCTGAATGCACACATTTTATGGACTTTCTTAGATGAAACAGTACAGCAGTGTTGCCAGTTTTGTGATAAGGAGCTTCCTGTGTTTTGAGTTCTGAATATATTTGTTTTCAATTAATGTAGTCCACTTTTTTTGGGGGGGGGATTTCTGCTTTTAAAATATTTAAGTGGGTAGTCTCTTTCCAAAACATCTGCAAATTTTTTTGCTCAATAATTGTTTTAAAATTTTAAAATACACCTATCTATTCTAAAAACAAAAGACTTTCTGTAATTAATGAGCATGAAAAGTGTATTTAGGTGGCCTAAGTGTGTATTATATTAAATATTCATGTAGTTGTATGTCAAACAGTGTTTTCAAGAGACAGAAATTTAAATTGCGCTGCTATTTAGCTCCGTTTTGCTTTTGTCGAATCAACGTAAGGGATTGGTTCACTGATGATGACTAGCTTCTAAGCACGCAAGGCCTGTTACAGTAATGCTGGAGAGAACATGAGAGCGAGAGAAAGGAGCAGTGAAGAGCAAAGTGAATGAGATACAGACAGTAGGAGGGAGAGAAAACGGATGGAAAAAAATAAATAAATTAAGTAAAAAAAAACAAACTGTGATGTCCGTGTCATCAGGCAGGGTATGGAGGGATTATGGAGCAGAGAGTGGAAAGAGGGAAATCGAGGATAGACGAGAGGAAGAGGCAGAAAGAATGCTGCCTCTTCCTCTCCTGATTTTTATCCCTTCTCTCGTTGAGAAGGGATAAAAATAGTTTTCCTTTCTTGTGCACTCTGGAAAATGGACATCTGAAATTGTGTGGATGGAGTGTTCCAGAGGGAGATTGAAGGGGGAAGGGCGTGTGTGTGTGTGTGTGTGTGTGTGTGTGCGTGTGTGTGTGTATGTAAGGAAGAGAGATATGAAGAGAGAGTGTCAGTGTTTGTGTGTGCTTTCTGGCACACGCACACACACATCACACATAGTATTTTTGTCATGCTGTGCACTGTAATCAGTTTTTTTCATATTACTGTTTGCAGGAACATTTCATTCTCATTGTGGAGTATTCCCCTGCAGCATTTATAGGGAAAAAAAAGAATAAATAAAATATGAAAATACCAAAATGATAACATTGATTCAGCACTGTAGTTTAATCTATGTTCCAAAAAGTGCATGTGCACACACATTTACATACGCACACTACCCCCTTCCCTCATAACATGGCGCAATGGTTTATTCCACTGATTTTGCGTAGGTGGGGGAGGGGGTAGAATACGATTTGATTGGATAATCCAAGGATTTAATGTCCCCTAATCCTGGCACAATCCTCTCTGCATTACTGCAGGGAGTAAGATTAACTGTATGTGTGTAGCATGTGTTTGTTTCTGTGTTCGCAAAAGGGCGGATGCTCTGGGAGAGAGGAAAAGTGTAGTGAATACTGTGTGTCACTGTGTGTGTACGCATATGTGAGTGACATCTACTGTGTGTGTATTTGTGTTGTCACCACAGCATGCAAATGGAGCTGTGTTTGCATGCAGGGTTTGGTCATGCATGTATGAGTGGACGTGCCTCCACTGAGTGTGAGCGTTCATGCAAGCTCACACTCTATCATATATCACATATCTCTCCCTCATGCATCGCATCACATACGAATTCACTTTCCTCAGAGATACAGAAACTCTGTGTTTCTGCGAGGGCTTCTTAGTATGCAGCAGGATGGATCAAACCACGCTCCAGCATGAAGCCGGCTCCTTGTACGTGCGCACGTTTGCAGATGGTTACTGTTAATTAAGTCTTAATTGGAACGTGAGTAATTAGAGGATAATTTGACTTGAAAGGAGCGTGTGGCTGTTCATGTGTGTTGGAAAAAAGAAGATGGAGAAAAGCAGAGTGGAGAACAGTTTGACCGACTAGCAGGGACTATACTTTGTTTATATTTTCTGCTCAGGCTTAGGGGAATTTTAATTACTCTGCAATATAAATTTAATTCTCTCAATTTCTCCTTCACACTTACTTCTTAAGGCTGCCCACATTGCTTCATTATTCTCATAAGTTTCCAGTTCAGTTCATTTCCTTGTTCTTATACATTTTTGCTGACACTGTATGCTCATCTCTCTTTTATTATTTTACAACTCTGACAGAGAAAATGTGTTGGGAGTGATGATGGAGAGGACTGTACAAAGCCAGCAAATCATTCTCCAGCACAAATTCTTTGTTTACCCAAAGAGCACAGCAGTCGCCCTTGGCAACCAGCATCCTTGTTTACCTACCCAGTGTGCCGTCATACAATTGCCATGACAACGAGCTGGTTGCCATGCCAATTTTCCGATGCCATTGTGTTGTCTTTGTAGAGGCAGTGTGCACCTCTCACCTGCTGCTTTTCTCAGTCTCTTCTGATTCTCTCCACTTATCTTTCACAATACTTTGTGTGGAATTAACTTGATATGAGTATTTTACAACATGTTGTAAATACTCAGACTGATGAACTGTGATTTTAAAGTCTTAATCTGGAATCATGGGGATGTTTCTGTTCAGTCTATTGCACTGTCACGAGGATGAGCTTGAATAGGCCTAATGAAGGTAGAAATGGAAGAGGTGATGGATGGATAGGAGGATAGAGAAAGGGTTAGTGGACACAAATCTTGCTACAATCAGCCTGTGCTACAACACAATCCGAAATCAATGAACAAGACGGGACTGATCAATGAGTTGATAGGGCAAGATGGATGGCAGCGTGGATGGACAGCAATAACACCAAGACTAGGATATGATGGATGGATGGATGGATGGATGGATGGATGGATGGATGGATGGACGGACAGTGTGACTCCAAGGTTACAGAAAACTGCAAGGCAGAGCACGTGGGTGTATTTTCTGTACGTTTATGTTTATGCTGACAGCTCAAGTCGATAAAGGTGTGGGGTTAAAAATGTATATCACTCCTTCATCAGAGTGTGTGTGAGGATGAGTTTTATGTGAGCGTTTGTGCAGATGTGTTTGCATCTGTGTGTGTTTGTGTCTTTGACTGGGTGTGTGTGATGGCCTCGCCTTAGATCAATAGCATTGTGGTGACAGCTAAGAGCTGATTAATCAAATGTATGGATCAGGCTCTCTCTGCGCTGCCCTCTCCTCAATTACCAGCTTCATTACATTGCCTTAACACCCCACTGGGGCCTTTTCTCCATTCTTCCTTCTCACCCACTCCCCTCCCCTTCCCCTCCTTGTCCACCCTTCTCCTTATCTCTGTCCCTTTTCTCAACCTCGGTCTCTGAGGTTTTTCAACGTAGATGTAAACTACACATTATGTTTGCAGCATTATCTGTTGCATTTTCATTGTTGTTGTGGCACAGTGAAGAAGTTTAAATCTGAGCCTGACTGATAGCATTATTTTAATATATTAAATGATGCTCAACGCATTTTGATTTGCAACATTTCATAGATTCACAGAAAATACAAGAGTCTACTTCACAGCATGTTTGCTTTTTTCTTTGCTTTGTGTATTGATGTCACTTCCCTGTTCACTCTGCCTCCCTTCTCTCCTCCACCCTCCTCTCATCCCTCCATCCCTCCCCTGGATCCATCCTTTTCTTCT